>PVIJ01011819.1:0-52796 GCA_004024925.1 Scalopus aquaticus
CTGTTATAAGTGAAACCATTCGATATTTTTCTCTTTCTTTCTGGCTTATTTCACTGAGTATGATCCCCTCTAATTCCATCCATGTCGCTGCAAATTGCATGTGTTTATCTTCTTTCCATGCTGAATAGTATTCCATTGTGTATATGTACCACATCTTCTTGATCCAGTCATCTATTTTTGGACATCTGGGTTGCTTCCACACCTTTGCTATTGTGAACAGTGCCGCAATGAATATACGGGTGCATGTATCCTTTTGGATTAGTGTTTTTGTATCCTTTGGGTAAATTCCCAAAAGTGGGATTGCTGGGTCGTATGGAAGCTCCATGTTTAGCAGTCTGAGGAATCGCCATACAGCACACAACTCAACAAAAAAAAAGCCAATAACCCAATCAAAAAATGGGCAGATTACTCTTATCTGAAACTTGGTAACTCTAAAGGTTTATCTGTACAACTGCAATTACAAGATACATTTTCTCACTCCCCTTGGCTCTGACTTGTCAGGAATTGCTGCCCCTTCACAGCACTCCGTAGACTCCACAAAGATGCTGTGACACGGAGAGAACCGGAGCTCAAAGGACCCTTGGTCAGAGTGCACAGGCCTTGGGGAAGGGAGAGCACGTCAATGAAGGGGGTCCCCTGTCTCTCCCAAGGTTGCCAAACGTGGCCTTGGGAGAAGACCCAAATACAAACACAAGCTGTATCTGGGCAGATACGGGCAGACAACTTACAGCAGTGACTAGACATGCACGAGCAGTACCTGACCCGGAAACAAAAATGATGGATCAAGGAAAAGAAGGCAGAGCTGGTGGAGGCCCTCAGTTGCAGTCACAATGCAGACAAGAGTTCACACCCTTCATTGCAGAACCTGGCCTTCCCATCTCTCCCTAAGATCACCCATGTCAGGGTGCCATGTTTGATTCGGACTCCAACCCTGTTTCCAGGACTGCTGTGATGACTGCCTGCTCCTCCCAGGCCTGCAACATAAATCCTCCCATGGCTCTGGTAAGTTCTAACCTGCCGCCATCTGTCGAGGTCATGTTCTCCAACAAGTTGACCTACGGCCAAGGGTTAAAGCAGAGTGATTTATTAAGTGTCCCAGGATAAAGCAGTAAAGGAGACAGGGAATCAGGATAAGGAAGATCAAGGAGTCAAGCACATCTCAGCCTCAGAGCTGATCCTCTGGGTGGCTCTGGAGTATAAATCACACCTCAGAGTTTGTCCCGTCTTGAGATGAAAAGGCTGGGGCTTGGTACTAACACTGCTGCTAGTCACTAGCTATGATGGCCTAAGTGTCATGATTGGGATGATGACATAAATTCCCAAGTGCTTCTTGTTCTCCATAGATGCACGGTGTCACCAGTACCAGGAGTAACTAACTCAAGGTCGCAAGTGCCAGCTGTCAGCCACCAATATCACTAAAGCTGGGAGGTCGGCCCACAGATCTATTTAAAGGAATCTGGAATGAGCTGGGAAGGCAACAGGAACACCTTCTGTACCATTCAACAGCATCATTCCGTGAATATTTATTCACTAAAATCACTGAGCTGTGCATGCAAAATGCGTGAAATTTTATGATATATAATTTATAGCTCAAGAAGGGAGAAAGAGAGAAGAGCAATTAGAAACAGAAAATATAGGCTCATCTTTGAAGAATGTTAGGAATGGGAAAGGGGGCATCAAGTGGGTAGCATCTTAAGGGGAAAGTTTAGCTTATGTGAGAATCGTTTTTAGATGGAAGAAATGTCATTTTGTATGATGACTTAAATTACTCTGTAGAGAAGGAAAAATATATGTATGATGCAGGGAGAAAAAAGGAAAATTGCTGAGTAATTGTTCTAAAATGCTCTCTATTTTATGAGCTCATACATTATGTCATATGCTCAACTACATATTACATTTGATATTCCATGCATTCCTTAATTGCTTCTTCCCCAGGAAAGACTATTGTACCTCTCCAGTTAGTAGGTAAAAAAAGTAAGATTTGGAGATGTTAAGTACCTTGCCCAAGGACAAACAGCTAGTGAGTATGAAACTACATTTCAAACTTATCTTTGATGCCAAAGCTGTTCACCCTCTACCTAGACTCTGGTCCACCTAATTTAGTCACTGACTTGTACAGTCTCATGGAAGACCACAGATTAGGCCTATTCCACTACCTAAAGCAGAACATGATTCAGTGTGATAAAACCAATAGTTTTAACTTTGTTAAGGAAGCTGAGTCAGCAAGTGCTACTCAAATCTCAGTAAAGTATGTCTGCTGTAGTCATAAAATATTTCAAACTGAAAATCCTGAGATGAAACATCCAGAAAGAATGCTGAATCGAAGTTTTTACAAAGTATCAAGGCACCCACTACTCCACACATGGAGAAGCAACCATCCATTATGGGGAGGCTAAGCATTGCCTCCTACTCCCTATTGGGTGAGGTTTAACCCCTCATCTAAGTAGGCTGCAAGGCTTTGGAGAATCCCTAAAACAGAAGGCAGACACACGTGAGGTGCATGTCAGAGCACAAAACCTACTGGCAGAGGCAGGTCAACAGCATAGATGCAGGGCATTTTCACACTGAGTATGTTATTGTTAGTTCTAGGAAATAGAAAAAAAAAAGTCTATAAACCCAACCAAGAGACAAAATGGCAAAGGCACAGACAAGCATTATGCCAAAGAATTAAAACAAGCTAAGAATAGGCCTATGACAAAAATATTAGAGCTGATCAGTAATAGCTGACATGTACAATAAAACAAGGAATAAATCTCTTATCTCTCAAAATGATACTTTTACACTTGTAAAAAAAGTGAAAATGATATCAATTTCCCTGGAAGTCATTTTTTGCCTTATGTATTAGAAGAGTTAAAAATAAGAATTTTCTTTGACTCTTCATTCCCAGTTCTAATAATTTAACATAAGTAATAACATATCTAATAACTTACAAACACCCAATAGGGCAATGCTTAAATAAACTTTAGTGCAAACATATAAAATATTAGCCATTATCATGTAGTAACTATTTTAGATATGAAAATATACTCATGACATATTAAATGAAAAACAGAAGATACAAAAAGTGGGTCCCATGGAGTGATTCAGCTTCTATAAAAATGTTTTATATCTGCAACTATACATTTCAAATTTTTAGAAATGTAGTAATCATCTTTGGGATTTGTTTTATTTGTCCATTTTTTCTACAATGTATGTATTTCTTTTGAAATAGAACTGAAATTAGTATTTCTAGAAGGAACCCCACCTCACAAGATTGGTAGTTTATTTAACAAAATGATTCTTAACATAACTGGGTAGTTAAACTTATAGATAGAAAACACTTGACATTCTCAAAGAATGTGATCTGAGATACTGGAGGATTTACAAATTTATAAATAATATCCTAGCTATTTATTTTTCCTCTAATAATACAGTAGAGTACTACACACAAAACTGTGACTCTTTCAGGGCCTTCATTTTACAGGATTTAAAAGTTACTGTCTGAAATTAGTAAAATGCATTGTGATCCAAACAAGCCAGATTGCATTAGCTCTCTAGTCTTCAAAATACATGTTTATCATCAGAGAACTCAAGCAGTGACAACTTGGAGCATACAGTAAGATGAAATCAGATGTCTGGAGTTTATCCAAGTTCTTCCAACTGTACCCTATTCAAAGAAAAGGAAAGAACAGCCCACTTGCACGATATATGGATGGAGAAAAGCTATGCCTTTTCACTCATGTCATCACTCATGACAAACCAAGAACTGATTCAAATCCATGTTCTACCGTGGTGTTCAGAGGTTCAGTGATTCTCAACCATCATTTTATTGTTGGCACTAGGTTCTAACATAAAGCACCCACCTCACCTGCATTACTCATGCTTTTTTACTTTCTTATATTTTGACATCTGGCACCATGGCTGGTGAATTCCTAGAAAGAATAAACAATCTGCTCTAAGGAGCACTCCTTTCATGTGCAAACTAACCAATGTGGAGCCCACCTCACCCATCTTTGTCAAATTCGTACACTCCAGGTCAGCATCACCCAGGCCTTTCCCCCAGGGTTGGGTATCAGGCAGCTAGCAACACCCCTCTGGTCTAGATCCTGCTCAAAGTATTCATTTAAGTCAATCCTAAACCAGTTTACCTTTCATGACCCATTCCTTGCCTCAAAAATCACAAGGAATCTCTTGTCCTTACCCCCTCTGGTTCCCTTTATCTCCTGATCCACCCTGGTACCTCCCTGTGTGCGCCTCCCCACACCCCATGTCGTGGAGTGTCCCCTCCTCTTGGAAACTGGAGGAACAAATTATCTTCCTAATGGTAGTTGTTTCCTGATTTGTTGGCAGCACCATATTAAAATAAAAATAACCTGTATTTTTAAAACGTAGGACTACAGAGAACACCTATAGTCATGTCCAGAGTAGAAAAGATCAAGTGAGCAATAACGCCAAATATCAGGTTAAGTAATTTCTACTTGACATGTTTCATATTTCATATGGCCTTTATAATAGCTTTGTCCTTCAATGTTGAGAACGGTTTACTGGAGAGACCAATCGTAATATACAAGAACATAGATCGGTGTTGCAGGTGTCCTTGTATAGTGGTCTACAGTAGAAGATAGCTTTGTTCTAAGCCATCTCTCATTACCATTTGTACACAGATCAGCCTTGCCGTTCAGAATTCATGTTGACAGTTGGCATTTGTCATTTACTACCTTATGTTTCATGTTTACATTTTATCATCAAGTAGGATTATAAATTATTCAAGGCAAGAATTTTATTTTCTTCAGTTTGGTATCATCCACAGCATAAAATAGTACCTTTCTTATGCCAATGTAGTATATAAATTAACTTTTTGACAGACTGATCTCTGAACCTTCTAGTCTCAAAATACAAACCCCAAAATCATAAGTCTTCTATCTGGATTCAGTTTTAAGCAATCAGGACTAGACCTTGTTCTTAAATATGGTCTCAGGACACAAAAATAACTATTTAACATGCTACATTTACATTGATTTTAGTAAGAAGGTCCTGAGTTCAATAATGGATTCTATTAGCTCCTAATATTTTTTCAGAGCCATTTATTTAGGCCCTGCGAGGTTATGGAACAATCTTAAAATCATTTGGAAGAGTTTAGATGTGCCCAGAAGTTAACAACTTCAACATGACTATGTATAGCCACCATTATTCACAACTTAAGTCAAATTCCATGGTATTACCTTGAGTTACTATGTGAAATTGAGGATTCTTAGTAAATGGTAAAAACTATATCTGGAAATTCTTAGAAACTCATCAGTAAGCCATGACTAGTTAAAGTAGAATTCAGTGACTGCGCAATTGAATCACCACGGAAGCTTAAAAAGAACCAGAAAACAACAAAACTGGTACTCAGACTAATAAAATAAAGTATCTGTATCTATAAAGCTTTCTCAGGCGATTGTGATGTCCAGCAAGGACTGCTGGAATTTCTTTAAGAGAACTGATCAAACTTAGTAATAAGCATAGGCACTCAGAATCCAGCTGGAAAGTTAGGTTAAAAAGTAAAGATATTTTATAAGTGAAACCATTCGATATTTTTCTCTTTCTTTCTGGCTTATTTCACTGAGTATGATCCCCTCTAATTCCATCCATGTCGCTGCAAATTGCATGTGTTTATCTTCTTTCCATGCTGACTATAGGGAGGCCGGGTGGGAGAGAGACAATCAGTGGGGGGGGGGGGGGGAGGGGGGGGGGGGGGGGGGGGGGGGGAAGGAGGGAGAGGGAGGGAGGGAAGGAAAAGGGCACAAAATGGAATAGAAAAGAACACAAGGGACCATGGAGATGGATCACGGGTGAATTGGTGGTGGGCTATCCAAGGGGAATACAAAATGTAAAAGACATAAATAACAATAAAAATATATATTTAAAAAAAAAAGTAAAGATATTTTAAAAATACCCAAGGTGATTCTGGTTTACAGTAAGCTATCAAAACCATTCATCAGATCAAGCCCCTGTTTTATAAGTAAAAATTAGGGCCAAAGATTGTTCCAAATCTCTGGTTAGTGGGAGAGTATGCCACAAGATACTACTTCCTTATGCTTACTACCACAACAGCTGGTATAATTGTCTTATAATACCCTTTCCTAACAGCCTCGGTTTGGAAAAAAAGAGGAAAAAATAAGCAGTGAACAAGGAGGGGATGGAGTATTTTCAAGAAATTGAAGAGAACGAGTAAGCCTAACAACATTAGATAGTCTACAGTTTTATTAGTTTCACTGACTAAATATATTAAAAACACTTAAAAATGTAACTGGCATATAAAAAGCACATAAAAAGCCTGTTAAGTATCTGTTATACAGAATAATGTGGGAATAATGCCCCCACACCTAAATCGCACTCCACTATGGAAAATGCTAACAAGGCCTTCTCTGTATATACCTTATGATCGTTACACCCTTAAACACTACATCTGTCTGGTTTGGAGTCCACATTTTTTTTTATATATAATTTATTTTTGTTATTCATATATTTTACATTATTGTGTGGTCCCCATGAGTTACCCATCACCGGTTCACCCGTGGAACCATCACCATAGTCCCCCGTGCTCTCCTCTTCCCCCCTCTTGAGCCCTTCCCCTCCCTTCCTTCCCTACTGAATGTCTCTTTTTATTTGGCTCCTCTATAGTCCACATTTTGAGGGCGAGACAGATTGTTCAACATGTAGTTAACAGAACCATAATCAGGTGCAGGTGTCAACAAACTGCTACCCAGGGGCCAAATCCAACCCAAAGCTTATTCTTATAAAGTTGTACTGGAACACAGCCACTCTGATCATTTACGTATTGTTTTTGTTTTTTTTTCATTGCTGATATCTTTTTTTTAGTATATTTTTCATTTATATCTTTTACATCATTATGTATTCCCCCTAAAAGTCCTACCAACAATTAACCCGTGAACCATCACCATAGTCTCTTGTGCTCTTCTCTCCCATATTGAGCCCTTTCCTCCCCCTCCCTTTTTGAATGTCTCTTATTTATGGTTGCCTGCTAATTTTGTTTTATTATCTTTATTTTTCCCTGATCCCTTATTTGGTTCCCCTATATTCCTTCTATAAGTGAAACCATTCAATATTTTTCTTTTTCCTCTGGCTTATTTCACTGAGCATGATCCCTTCTAGATCAATCCATGGTGTTGCCAACAGGTATATGAAAAATGTTCAGTATCACTTATAATCAGGGAAAAGCAAATCAAAACCACAATGAGATGCCACCTTACACCGTGAGAATGGCACTCATTTACATATTGTTTACCGCTGCTTTTACACAGAAGCGTAAGACCTGAAAAGGCTGAAGTTTACTATCTGGCCCTTTACAGGTTGTGAATCCCTAATTTAGAAAATTCCATTTAAGAAAGAAAAGCTTCTACATTATCAAGATAACAAGGATAGACCTATACTGGGCCTCACTTTTCACACCCTTCTGTAATTATCCACCTCATTCTGAATTTTGTGCTTGTAAAGTTATACCCTAACATAGGAATAAATTAAAATAGTCTAACAAGACAGTAAGATATAATGACAGAAATCACAGACCCTTAAATTTTTCATGAGGCTCATAAGCAAACTATGTTATATTCAAAGGTTGAAATTTTTATGGAGTTACTAAAAATGATCTTTAAGGTTAAAATAATATGAAAAATTCCTTATGTTACAATATCAAATGAAAAAGTCAAAATTCAACATTATATAAAGTATGATTACAACTATGAAAAACAAACAAACTACACATTTTCACAGGAAATCCAAAAAGAAAAACACATCAGAATGTGTTGGCTTTGAGTGACAGAAGTACCACTTTTTGGGTCTATTTTTTTAATGTAGTCAATTCTCTATAATAAGCAGGCATTACTTTTATAATAAAAATAAACTTGATTTTTAAAATCTGGGATATGAATTCTGTTTGTATTTCAGTTTGAGATTGACAATTTCCAGCACGTATGTGTTAGACGTGGCACGTGATACTTGTCTCACAAACAAAAAAAGGTACTAATGTGTTATAATAACTCTTGATGTTTACAAGGCTATTCACACACATTATTGTATTCCATTCTTCCTACTTCAAATGCAAATTTAAAGGGCTGCAATTGACAAAACTGATACTGATTTAGACCTTGTGGCAAAATAGAGTACTCTTAGAAATTCACCATACTTACCCTATTCATACTAACTTGTTCCTACACCTTGATGCCCTATCAGATCTAATGCACAGTTAGTGAGAATTTTTCATCTTTTCCAAGAAGTTCTGGAAATTCACTATAAAATGTAAACGGTGGGCCTCTGGTGGCACAGTGGTTTAAGCGCTGTGCTGTGGAGCTGTCGGCAGCAGTGAACAAGTTCAATGCCGGGCCAGGAGATTCCCACACGGTGCAGCAGACCTCTCCTGCCTGGCTCGCTGCTCCCCTCAGCAGTATACCTGAGTAGATCTGCCTGTTCTGCTCCCCATTCTGTCTCTAGTGAACCTTCTCGCCACCTCTGACCTGTACCCCAGCTTGTATGCATAAATAAATCTTTAAAAAAAAAATGTAAATGGCACTTAGAGTCTCTCAATTCCTGTTTGCTGATAGTTCTATAACAATGAAATTTGCATCAAAACCCCCAAATATTTATTTGTGTGATGTCTTTCCCATTCACAGCACTATACCTGAAAGGTCCCTTATCAATAGAAATCAGTCCAGGCAAGCTGAGCATATTGAATTATCTCAGTGCCCCAAATTCTGATGGACTTCCTACCATGCAGTGGGGTTACTGAGCCAATCAAGTATTCCAGGTGCTGACAAGATCAACTTACCAGTCTACAGGTTTCCTAAGCAGTTGGCTGGCAATATAATAACCTGTGACTAGAATCAGTTCTTAAAAATGTTTTTAAAAGATGAAATCAATCATTAAGTCCTCCAATTTTTCCTTCCATGTCTCTCTCTCTCTCACCTCCCTGCTATAACCTCAGACACAGTTCACCATCACTCTTGTTGATCCAGGCAGTTCGCTGTCTCCACACACCATTCTATCTGACCAAGCTCTCACTTGCTGTTGAGTGAAACCCTTCCTGTTATACCCAATTTCGTTGCTCAGTTAACCCTACACCTTTGATTCTTTCATTTCTTTCTAGGAGCATCCTTCTCTTCCTTCATTTAAAACACAATCGTATGGGCCTCCCTGGTGGCTCAAGGGGTTAAGTCTCAGCACTACAAAGCTAGCATGAGTTCGATCCCCAGTCAGGGAGCTTCCCACATGGCACAGCAGACCTCTCCTGTCTGCCTGCTGCTCCCCTGCGCAGTTTATTTCAGTCAATCTTCTTGTTCTGCTCCCCACTCTGGTGAATCCTCTCACCCCCTCACACCTCTGGCCTACACCCCAGCTCTTGTAGGCATAAATAAATCTTTAAAAAAAATTAAAAAAAATAAAACACAAACTTATGATAGCATGATATTCAAGACTTCTACAAGCTGTCGTCAATCTATTTAGCCAATGCCCCTGTTCTCTATCCCCCTTGATTTCCATCTCCACAAAAAGCCATTTGCCATTCATTAAATATACCTGTTTCTACCACAACTGTTTGCTTCTGACTTACTGAGCTCTTACTCTCTAAGGGACCTTCCTTCAACTGATTCAGTGTCTAATAAACCTCCCACCCTTCTCTGAAATACCTTCCAACCTTAAAGCACAGCGAGGCAATTCTTCCTGGACACTACCTTTATACTCTTCCTGTAAGTCTCTTACTCAACTGATTGCATTCTATTTGGACATTTACATTTCTGTGGTTCCCATTCAATATGAGTTACTCAGCAGAAGGGTCTCTATCCATGTTATGTGCCTACTCCCACCTTACCATCTCCCAGTGCCGAGTGAAACACAATGACCAGATTAGTAAATTACTATGGAAAGAAATGAATTGATGAATGATTTAGTAACAGTATTTCAGTTATTTTAAGAGGCAATACAGGAGAGAATTCTAGTTATGTGGCTGGACCTTTTGGGAAATTGCATCACACCAATTACCTTAGTATGTAATCACAATGGTTGTAAGAGAAGTCAATTGTACAATAAATATCCTTTCTCCTTTTTAAATTAAAATCAAACAAGCTTACACTTTGAATAACCAACTATAAAATTTAAGTGCTATAATTAAACAAACATTACAACAAAATTAATTTGAACGATGGAGAATACTTATTAGAATGAAGTTAACCAGGCATTAATATTGCTAGCAGGTCATAGGAAAATAGGACTCAGGAGTTTCAAAATGTACTATTTATCATCTTTCATGTTTACCTTCATTCAATCTATGAGAGGAAGCTATAAATATAGGAAATTTAACATGAAATTAAACAAAGGGAGAGATGTTTTCCAAGCAAGAGTTACATAATAGTTAGAGTAATGATTTGTTCAAGCTAGACAATGATACTACCATTGCTGACTTTTGTAGCTCCACAGCTAATTTAAATGTGCTAAATCCTATTTATTTGTCCTCAGAAATTATGATGGACATAAGGAATAAAAAATATTTCTGACCCTGTAAAATTTACCAAGTCCCTAAATATAATGGAGGGAAAAGACATGCATTTTCTGACAATTTCAGAAAATAATTAGTGAAAGAAACAAGTTATCAGACTTAGGAGGCTAATAACCTTGTATGTTGTGAAAATGTTTAATATTCCTTTGTATTCCAACAGATTTCTTTTTCCAATTCCGTCTAAGAAACGAGAGAACCATGCATCATTAGTCTGGACAAGGAGATGATAAACAACATTGTTATGGTTCTGTGGTTGCTAGGTTGCTAAAGGCTCTAAAGTGGTAACTCTCATTATTTGACATAGACAAGTTGCTAAATGAGTGTCAAGGCAATCATTGATGCCTGAAGTGTTGAAGCGACCTCCAGCATATTCACCATCACAAGAACTCTATTCTCCAAGTCTATTTCACTGTGCTCACTGCTTGCAGATTTTTCTTATGCAAGCACATTCAGATTTTTTGTCTTTAATGCAATTTTCATCACACCATTTTTCTGTCCAAAGGTACAAAATGGCTCTCAAAAAAAATTCCTAACTCCAAAATATGCCTCTCAAACAATGTCATGTAGTCCTAATTGTCTTTCCAGCATTATAGTCACGACTCTCCCCAAACATCCCTGTAACCTCTAAATAGCACGTCCATTTACACGTCCATCATTCATCTACTTCATAGTGACCATTTCTCTTTCTACTTTCACACATTTCCCCCTCCCATGTCTTATCCATGCATTTCTGTCTCTACTTGACCTTTGTGATTATCCTATCTTCTTAGATATTATGCATTCTCCCAAAGTCTTATAATAGTTGATTCTCATGTTTTAATATTTTGATTCCTGATCAAAAATATAAGCATTTTTAAAAAATAAACTCTGTTGTATATTTCTTTCAGCAAATTCACATAATTTACCAATGCATTTTGATAATTTCTTAGGATCTAAGTTAGATGAAACATAAAGGACGTCTTTCCTCAAAAGACCTCTATATTCTGCTCATCCTAAGTATCCTGGTCTTCAGTTAAAGCATTTAAACATCCTACTGCTGGCAGATTTACTTTTTAAGTCGATAATTTATACTAAGACAAAATCTGCTTTCCAGTATCTTCCAGCTGAGGGTCTTAATTCTGCTCTCTGAAGTGACACAAACTAAGTCCAACTGATAGTGTAGCATTTATTCATTCTTTGCATGTTTTTCTTCTTGGCCAAATATTCCTCATTCTATTGTTCTTCATTTAACCTTGTTTCCATAACCTAGTCACCCTTTAGGCCTCTTTCTGAACTCTAAGTTATTTCTAAAACTTTCTCTCTAATGTGGTCAGTAGATCAAAATACAATACTCTAATGTTATCCCACCAATGGATATTCCAGAGAAGAGCTAGTTTGTTTAATCGTGACATTATTTCTAGTAATGAAGTCTAAGTTTATGTTATCTAACACCGTATCAGAATCTCAGTTCAAATTAAAGAAATACCTATGAGGGCCTTCTTGGTGGCCTAGGAAGTAAGTCTCCGCACTATCAAATCTGAGGCTTAAGTTTGATTCCCGGTCAGAGAGTTAGCCCACATTTGGTGCAGCAGACCTCTTCCTGTCTCATCCACTGCTCCCCTCAGCAATGTATTTCAGTAAATCTGCCTGTTCTGTTCCCCACTCTGTCTCTGGTGAATCCCCCGCCCCACTTCTGGGCTACACCTCACATCTTCTACACACACACAAAAAATATTTTTAATTAAAAAAAAAATCTATATTTTCCACACAATTTACTATTTACTCACGCATTTGCATCTTGAACTTACATGGATATTTGTTGCTGCAATTATCTAAACTTCTTCCACTAAACTTTCAAACAGGAAGAATATGTTAGATTAGAATAATTTTCCTCCCCTTCAAGCAAAGTTATTCAAAAATGTGGCTATGAATGTAGGGATTTTCTTCTAATAAATTGTAAACACCCCTCAAATAATGAAGAGACTACCAGTCAGCAAGAAACTAGTAAACTTATCATCGGTTTCCATGACAAATCAAAGTTGATTGTCCAGCAAATGAATGCCTAGTAAAAAGATAAGCAACTACTATGCATTTTCTCCTAACAATGCGTTTCTGACATTACATTTCTGGATCAAATTGACTCCAGGACCTACAAAGGCTAGGTCTGAAAAGAAGCATCTTGAGGTGTGTGTCTTGAGGTGTGTAGAGTATGTATGTATGTATGTATGTATGTATGTATGTATGTATGAATGCATGTGTGTGTGTGCGCCTGTGTGTGTCAATCACAACATCTAATCATCAGAAACTATGATCTCACATTCCCCACCCCCTTCTCAGTTCAGATTTTGGATTTGTCAAGTGACTGACTAAGTGTTAACAACCAGCAGATGGACTAGAAGGCCAGATGGGGCTCTCAGGAAAACAGCTAAAAAGTGATTAAAATCACCCAAGACTGCACTCATGACTCCTCCTTTCAAAGGATGCTGTAGTTTTCTTACTGTTAAGTCTGATTAAGATGGCAAAGTCAACAACAGAAATGAGGCAATCCCTTTTATTCTCTATTTTTAAGCAGTAACTCTTTTTAAAAAGTCAAGGTGATTGGAAATTATTTATTTTTTTTTAAATAATACAAGAGCTGGGATGTAGGCCAGAGGTATGTGTGTAGCTGTGGAGGTATGTGTGTGAGAAGATTCACCGGAGACACAGTGGGGAGCAGAACAGGTGGATCCACTGAAACACACTGCTGAGGAGAGCAGCGGGCGAGACAGGAGAGGTCTGCTGCACCATATGGGAAGCTCCCTGGCCGGGGATCGAATTTGTGATGCAGTGGCTGTGGATAGCTTCATAGTGCTGAGACTTAACCCCTTGTGCCACCAGGGAGGCCCCTGATTGGCAATTATTTTAAATAGAATGTATCTACTGGCTATTGATATCATGGCCTTTCCTAAGATTTTAGAATGTTTATAAAAATGCTTTTCCTTTTATAAAGTTTTAGATCTGCCAACTTGATAGGGACTAGGGCAGGGGATGAAAAGCACACCAGCCTCGCATGGGAACGGGCACGTACACGTGCTGTTTGACTTGCGTCCTGCTTGCCGCGAGTTAACTTCCCAGTCTAGGAGGCTCCTAGGAAGAATGATGGACACCATTACTGACAGAGACCGGCTGGTCCCAGGAGGCCGGGAAGTGCTCCTGAAGTCGAGATGCCTGCACAGGGAGAGCTGTGGGGAGAATGAGCATCACAAATTCCCAGAGGAGTTAACTGCCTGGAGTAAATGCCCACTCCCTGGTCATTCGCTAGTGGTCTCTGCTAGACTCACTATGAAACAGCCATCTAGAGATGAGGTGTTAGAACTATTTGGGGGTGGGGGGACATGGTGCTCAATGGTTGTCAGACCTGCTGGGAAATCTAAACAAAAGCATGGATTATGAGATTCAATGCCTGCTTTTGCATAGTGGCTTCTGGCATGGGGCAAGCAGTAACAAACTCACTTTGACATCTGTTTTGTGTTTATACCATTATTTTATTATTTCTATCATCTGGCAGGTATGTCTGAGCCAGGCTCTGTGCTGGGCACTAACATTACAGTCAACAGGACAACCATCTCCTCTTGGAGTGGCAGTGAGGACAGTCACAAGACCACACCACCCTGGAGTCTGACATCTTGTATGCTCTTTTAATAGCAATGCTCTTCCCTACATTTCAGGGTGACCACCTTGTGAAATGCTCTCAGAATCAGATTATTAGCTCCCCAAAAAAATCTCATTTTATAGGTAAATCTTAAACCAAAGCAATTTTACTATTTTGGTTTGATTATATGACTAGAGTATGAAAGATATTTCAGTGGTCATAGGACATGCATTTCCATTATTGAGGATATTTCAAAGAATGTGTGGTGGGAACTAAAAAAACGTAAAAGATATTTGGAAAAACTTCAAGCACTTGTGGTCGGGAGAATAATACCCTCCCCAAGATGTCATGTCCTAACCTTCAGAACCTATAAGTACGTTACTTTTCATGGAAAGTGGAACTTTGCTGATATGATTAAGGATGGTGAGATAGACTAATAGTCCTGGATTATTTGCTGGGTCTGGTATAATTGCAGGGATCACTATCACAAGAAAAGGCCAGAGAAGGAGATGCGGTGATGGAAAAGTAAGAGAGAGAGAGAGATGAAGCTGCTATACTGCTGACCTTGAAGAGGTCCCGGAGGAATGGGTCCCTAACCAAAAGTGTACGTGGTCTCCAACAGCTCAAAAAGGAAAGGATTTTTCTCCTAAAGACTCCAGAGAAGGAGCATAACCTGGCTGAAACCTTGATTTTAGGACTTCTGACATCCAAAACTACCAGGTAATAAAGTTGTCAATTATACACCACAAAATTGTAGTAATTTGTTACAGCAAGAATAGAAAATTAAAATAGAACCAAAAATATTAAATAATGTTATCAGCACTGAAACATACTTATGAACTATGAAACTGGTATGATAGTGATATTTTGCTCTACATGTCACTTAGAGTGAAGAATAGATGCTTCTAAGCGTGCTGTGAGGATAATTCCTGAGGCTGCATCCTGATTAGTAGGAGAATATGTAGCACTTGACTAGCTTTGTCTATAATAGGGATAGCGTGAAGAATGGTAACCTGTGTGTGTGTCAAATATTTGCTATCTCTGATTATTAACAAGTGGCAAATTAGATGATTCTCTCTGAATCTCAGGTTATTGGAGCGTTAAGTTTGAACCTCTAATATTAGAAGAGAATTTCAATTCTATGTCAGTAGAAAAATTTGTCAAAGTAACTTAAAAAGTTACTGATGGAATTACACACAAAGAAACTAAGTCTTTTACTTTTATCTGGAATTCTTCCTACCACATTTCAATGACTTTTGGTAGCTCAATGATTCGGGTAGAAATAATACCCAAAAAGATGAAAATAACTGTGTTTCCTACTCTCCTAATGACCTTCCCTCCTATCCCAAGTCTTCAGTGTGTTTATGCACAAGTGTGCACAGGCTGTGTCCATATTCACTGTTGGTGGATGATTCCTAGCCTATAAACAACTAAAACTTTCCCACTTTTTTCACCCATAAGCATCTCATCTATTATGCCCATAAAATTATAAGTCTCACCTAGTTGTCTCTAAAAAAATAGAGACCTTATGAATTAATTTGTACGCCAAACCTACTTGTTCATTGCTTCTAATAATATTTAAGAGAATCACTAGCAAATTTAAAATACACTACAAAAACAAAATATTTAAATCAAAAACTTTCATCTTTTATTTCATGCAGTATGATAACAGAAATAACAATAACTGCTACTAAATAACAAATATTGGTTAAAAGTCTACTAGGTACTCTACAAGGCAGTGAGAATACTACTTTGAGTGAGAGAGGCGAGATTCATACCCTGGAAAAACTTGCCGATGTTTAGAACTTACACCTCAACAATTGATTTGCACATAGATTACTGCTATTCCCTTGCCAGGTTCTTGCTTTGGGGACTAGAGAGGCTCAGACAGAGTTATGGAAACAGCACATCTTCAAGCCGTCAGTGTGGGCCCTGTAACGCTTTTTGAACACTGCAACCCATTCAGAAAGGAGAGAACCACTGATTTCTTGGATAAATACAATTATTTCACATAGACATAAATGGCAAATTATTAGAAATTCATAATCTGAAAATTGATTTCCTGAGTTTGAATCTTAATTTCTCTTTTTCCATTTGAGTGATGTTCGACAAATAAGTTCCTTTTTCTGAGCTTCATTTTCTTGCCTATAAACTGAGATGAACTCTATTTACTGTGTCATGAAATAAGACATGACGCAAAATTAAAAACTGTGTGAAGAATAGGAAATAAGACAGTAACTGGTACAGAGTAAGAGCTGATAACTGGGAGCAATTAGCAATATAATAAAAATTGTCGTTAATATTAAACTATTCTCTTTCTCTATTTCTCCAAGACTATGATACAATACCTTCAAAATAAAACGTACAGAAAAACTACGTGATCATTTACATTTACCAGTTTCGGGAAATATGGTAGCTACATTGTTGGCCACAATTCATTTTGCTTTAAGGTGGTTTCCAAGAAAGGGGGGGGGGTCCAGTTTCCCTGCCCCACCCAAGGGAGGGTGGAGCTGAGCAGGGAGGAGGAGAAATTGCAGAGGAGACTGAAGAAGGAAGCAGGATGGAGAACAAGAAGACCTAGAGGAGGCACATAGAGCAGAGAGTCATGCGAAGAAGTTGCACTTGCTTGTTTAGTCCTGACTGGTTAAAACAGATGTGGGTGAAAGACTCATGGGGGAGGTTAACAATAGCAGCTCTTATCTTGATTTTGATTTTGCTCTTTTTCCTTCCAGACTTGTCTGACTGTTTATGACCCTTTTCTATGGGTCCCTGCCAGAAGGTGCTTCAGACTTACGGCATGCCTTCAGGACTTGCTTTGGGCAAGTTTGGGTGGACTTTTACCATGAGGGGATGGGTGATGTTGGGTGCTTGATTTGGAAGCCATATTCTTTGTCTTTTCTGTATTGCACACTAATTGTATTAAAGTTCCTTTGCATTAAAGCTCTTACATGTTTTTGTCTTGATGTAGCCAGTGGCAGAACCTATTGAGAGCAGACAGGTTTGGGGGTCCTGGGGTGCCCCTCTCCCTATCCTGTAACACTTTTGCTTCCTTTCCTTGTTGGAAATGCACACATCAGTTAAAATATTAGTAGACAGTCTCCAAGGCTGGCGGCACAACAAGGGCATGTAACACAAAGAGATCTTGAGGAATCCTGCTGAAGGCTTCTTAGAAGTATATTCCTCCCTGATAAATACAGAATGAAATATATAGATCTCCTCCCCTTTCTTCTGTACTCAACACTAAGGTTTGACATGATATTTGAATCAACCATTCTCCAACCATGAAGGGAAAACCAAAGGAATTGGTAGGGAAAGAGATAAGGGACCAGATAACTGCTGAATTAACCAGTTGAGGAGTCACCACCTTGGGACTGCATGCTATGGGAAATCTTGTCAGTTGAGTCCTGTTATTTTAAGCTACTGTTAGTGGAGTTCTATACCAGCATCTAAACTTAACACAATCAAGTAAAAATTACTGGATCACCTCTGTTTCCTCTGCCAGGCACTTGCTCTTCAGAACAGTACCAGCATGTTGGGAAAAAATCAGCCCTTCCAGTAGTTTGGGTGAACCTCATGTCCCTTTACAGTTATTCCAACTTTTACACACAAGTTTGTTTGTTTTTTTTTTTTTGTAAATTCAAGTAACCTTAAAAATTCAAAATAAAAACAGTTGGATTTGATCCAATTTCTAATCTTATGACATTTGAGAAGATTAAATGAAATAATGCAAACTTAATCAAGAAAAGTACTTGACTTTATCCTAGTTACCTAGGATTTTGAAAAATTTCACTCCAAATTATTTGAATTGATTTACATTATTAAAGAAAAAACTGTATTATTTGGGTTATGTGCTCCTGACTCTCTTCCTTGCTCATGAAAAATCTAAGCATGTATGTTCTTGCTATTAACCAATATATTCTGTTTCAGATGTTTGGAGCCTAATTATAGATTTGCCATTTGGGTTGGCTTTAAACTTGCATGATAGTTCTGATGGATTTGTAAGAATGCCTAAATAAATTTCTTGTTTTAGGCTGTGAGAAAGGAACAGACTTATGTGTACAGTAATTTGCCTTTCCTAACATAGGATAAATCTAATAACTCCTGAGTCATAGTCCTAAAAATGTTCACCTACAGAGTATGGGCAGTGGTATATTCACCAACCAAAAATGATTTACTGAGATATCAACATCACAGTCACCTGATTACAGACATTAGATCTTTAAATATTCTACACAAAATATTATTCTAGGACAGTATTGTTTGTGCTGTCTACAGATCTTAAATCTAAATCAAGGATTTATCATGCTGTAGATTGAAAATAACTCTAAAGGAAAATGTGGAGAACTCTATGGAGAAAGAGCTAAACTGAGAGGCATGATTTAGTTCACCCTATTTCTAATAGTGAAGCAGCCAAACTCATATCTCTAGTAAATCGAAGGACATAAGCTAGTTTTGAATAAAAGATCATTGTTCATTGGGTACATGTTGAGTCACAGGGCAAGTGGATAGCTTCTAGGGTCAGAATAGCATAGGGAAAAAAGCCTGGAGGAATAAGGGACATTCCAGACATAAGAGCAGCAAATTTCCAAAGGGGATAACCAAATACTCCTGCACTAAGGACAGTGAAGGATAGATAACAGGACATTCCAGGACAAGGACCATAAAGAAAAAAAGGACCCTAAGATAAGGGCTGTGAAGCAAGACATAATTCTGGGCACAGAGACATTAAGGCAGAGTGAGTAAAGATCACTGAGAACAAACCAATCACAAAGAGACTGATGGGGCTCTAGAATAATTAGGGAAGAAGGTGTCTATTCCCTGGAATGTGACTTTCCATTACCCAGTCTTTGCCCCTTCCTGGTTCCACATACCTAGGAGTCCCACTTTGTTTCTGTTTTCTTTTCTCCTTAATAAATTGCTCCTCATATCTGTTTCTCTAAACAATTGTGCCTCTTTTCAGTTGCTTGCCTGAGAATCACCAAAGTTCCTGCTGCAGCTTCACCAGACACCAACCCCTGGTGGTCTAGTGGTTAGAACTCTGTGCTCTCACCACCACAACCCAAATCAATTACTGGATGGGAAACTAGACCAGAAAACCTGAAATTATAATAACAATGTCAAATGTCTATCTTGTTTTAAGTTATTTGTCTTCTATTTATAACCTGTCTATTTATAACCTTCTCATCCTCCAAGACCTAGGTAATTTCATGTCTTGTAAAAACATTCCTTTACAACTCAGCCCACATTTATCTACTTTGGATTCCTGTGCTATTGATGGGCATGGGCATTCAATCCAATGACCGTTCTTTGAGAGAGAGAGAGAGAGAGAGTGTGTGTGTGTGTGTGTGTGTGTGTGTGTGTGTGTGTGTGTGTATGTCTTCCCTCCTAAACTACACCATATATTCCACAAGGGAAAAAACTATAATTGTGAATATATGAGCACGAATAAATATTGAAGTGTCCATTTTATACATACAGAATGGAGGTGGAATGTTTCACTATTACCACCACAAATTTCTACAGATTAGTTTTGATGGTGCAATTTGGTTATGAGTAAGATAGGTTTTACCTTAGTAGCAAAAAAAAAAAAAAAAATCCTCACAGAATCCATGACCTCTATCACCTGTTGTGGGGAACAAGTGTGACCTATAAATGGCGAGTCTAAAGAACAGGAGGTTGTCCACAGGACAGACATTGCTCCAGGTATGGCAGAAACACAGAAAGCAGACAAGAATTTCAAGTTAACATGTTCACTCAATTCCGCCCAAGAATCTGAGGAAAGTTTGTAGGAAAAAAACTGTAACATTTCCCCCAAAAATATCATAGAGTAATTTAGATTTCCCACTTTGCATAATAGATTACTTATACCAATACTTACTTTCTCAGAGGACAATTGGAAAAATTAAGTTCTTTTAACATTGGAAAGCTTCTGCTTAAAGATACTGAAGAGCTAACAAGACAGTTCAGAATTATCCAACTAAGATGAAGAGCCTGTTATCTGGGATAACTTTTCCCATGAGGGATGAGTAAAGAAAGTAAAGCTAAAGGCTGCAAGCAAATAACAAATACAGCATAAAATAAAATCAAACAGAGTGGTGAGTCAACAAGGACAAATATGGTTCTTTGATAGGACCAATAAGATTGATAAAGACTTAGTCACACTAATAAAGAGAAAATAATAAAGGACATAAATAGCCAATGTTAGGAGCACAGAGGCCTTTTTTTTTTTCAATCACAAACATAACAATGTTCACATGACTACTTTGTTAACAAAAATTTCAATAAAAATGATAAAAATTAAGTACAATTTAACAGAACTAACACAAGAAGAAGTAAAAATTATGAATATTCAAGTAACTGTTAAAATTAATCTGCAACATTAAAAATTTCCATTTAAAGTAAAACAATTTGATAAAGGTCATTAGGTTAAATACCATCAATAGCACAGAAGTTCAAAGTATATATATGTGAGTTGAGTTGTAAGGGAGTGATTTTGCAAAAAATAAGATTACTTCGGTTAGAGCATGAGGTTATAAATAGCAGGGGCTAGGAGACGAGTAACTCAAGACGAGTGGCTTCTTGACACCACCATGAACAACGACCTTTTAATCAGAAATAGCTTATGTCCTTCAGTTTACTAGAGATAAGACTTTGGTTGCTTCTCTATTAGGAAAAAGGGTGAACCTGGCATTTCCAATTAGATCTTTATCAGAAAATTCTTCCAAACAGTGAAAAAAAACCAGGAAAACTGCTGATAATATTTAAGTTCTACAAGAGAATAGAAGAAGTATTTCCCTATCCTTTAAGAAAATCAAGCAGAACCATATTCTTTTTAAGTAAATCAAGAAAAAGAAAAGGAATCCCAGTCAGTCTCAGACTGGAATATAAATGCAAGAAACCCTAAGCTAAATATTAGCAAAACGAATTCTAAAGTATATGCTTACCATAACAAACAAAGAGGGTTTATTCCAGGAATGCAAGGTTAAACACTTAAAAATTAAACAGTGCAATTCCCCACACAACAAATAATAAAAAGAAAGATAAAATCATCATCTTATTAGATGCAGAAAAATATTTTATATACTTCAGCATCATAATTATGAATAAAAATATCTTCAATTTGATAAAGGGTTCTTATATTAAACATATAGCAAACATGATAATCAAGGGGGAAATATTAAATGGTTTCCCTTGGAGATGAGGAGCCAAGTAAGGATGACCACTAACTTGCTCAATTCAACATGGACTAGAGGTTCAAGTCAGTACAGTAAGCAAGAGGTACAAAGAAATTTTTATAAGGACTGGAAAGATTAATGAATAGAAGAACAGAAAGTCCAAAAAAGAGACTCAGAAATAAGCAAGCATTTATTGACAATGAAGATGATACTACAGGCTAGTGTGAAATAATGTCCCTTTCAATAACACTGGTCAACAGTGAGATCATAACTGACTTAAAAAGGCCCTAATCTGTAGTATCTGGGTGCTGACCATGAATATAACCCTGAAAATTTTTGATTAGCTCTCGTTTTGAAGATATTTCATAGAATTCATTTTACATGTTTCACCATGTAAATTTACCCAGTAGGACTGCAACAACATCCTAAATCAGCCTAGAATGATGTAATATTGCATTTCATTGCATAATAACATCATGCACACATCATCCAGAGTTGATTGCATCATTTTCTGATGCAATGCAATACTACTGCCAGGCGGCTGCTGAAGTAAGCTGACACCAGCAGTGCACTAGATAAAGCCCTGTCGGAAAGGTTGAGCATTGAATATATTTCAACTTTGTGCGAGACAGTTTAAGCTACTGTTCCATAGAACTGCTATTATTTTATCCATTTAGGCACAATACAGAACAGTCATGCCTCGAAAGTGCGCTAATACTGTGGACAATTTCCACTCTATTTGTGGGGACGTGACATTTGCCAACCTGAAGAAAAGTATCACTTTCTCAAGTGAAGAAGGCTTATCATCTTCACTTCAGATGCAAGGTTGGTGACCAAGACAAGCCTTCGGTCCCGCATATATGCTGTGCTACATGTCCAACACAGCTTTCACAGTGGTTAAATGGCAAAAGACCATCAATGCCGTTTGCATTCCCCAGGTGTGGAGAGCGCCAAGCAACCACATAAAAGACTGTTACTTCTGCTTGGTTCTTCCTCTTTCTGGCAGAATAATGAAGCAAAAAAAGTCGAAAATAGTCCACCCAAACATTCTGTTTGCATTGAGATGACTGGTTCAAAAACTTGCTGTAGAGTGATGTGAAGCAAGCATGGAATGCTTTTCGCCTAGTGTCTACAAACTTTGCTGGGAATGTTAGGGCAGAAAACTACAAGGTACCAGTAGAAGACATGCTGATGCAGTATCAGAAACTTGGCTGCAATATGTCTCTAAAGATCCACTTCCTTCATTCCCATCTGGATTTCTTCCCTGAAAACTGAGGTATGGTTACTGATGAACATGGCGAATGTTTTCATCAAGATATTCCATCAATGGAACAAAGATACCAGGGAAAATGGTCCACTACAATGCTGGCTGACTACTGCTGGACACTCCCCAGAGATGCTCTTGAACAGCTGTACAAGAGACAAGTGAAGAGATCTAAGAAGTAGTCTATAACGTGGTTTTTTTTTACAGGTATTAACTGTAGGCCTGTTACTATTGTCATGTATTTTGTGACCTAAACATCCATTTATTGCAGATTACAAAAAAAAAAACTAGAGCCAAAATTAGAATTTGACTGTCATATTCATGTTGAGCACATACAAATTGATAGGAAATGACTAATTTTATTTCAGTAACATGACTTTTGTAAAAATTTTTTGACCAGTATAAGTGTCTCTGGGTCAATTAGATATCTAAAGTAAAAAATCAAATGACTCCAACCTCACACACCATACAAAACATGTCTGTGAAATGCAAAACAAAGCAGCTTCTGAAGATTCACCAGAGACTATCTTCATGATCTCAGGATGACAAAAGATGTCTTGAATAGGGCACAATATCATACATTAACTGCAAAGGGAATGTGCCAACAATCTGTACTTCATTAAAGTGAAAAATTTCTGTTCACACACAAGATACTTTTTTGTAAAGAAGTTTTTTTTTTTTTTAGATGTATTATTTATGCATACAATGCTGGGGTACAGAACAGAGGTGCAGGGTGGTGAGAGGGTTCACCTGAGACAGAGTGGGGAGCAGAACAGGTGGATGGATGGAAATACACTGCTGAGGGGAGCAGCGGGTGAGGCAGGAGAGGTTGCCATGCCATGTGGGAATCTCCCCGGCCGGGCGTCGAACTCGCGTTGCCGCTGCCGACAGCCCCATAGCGCAGCGCCCAACCGCCGTGCCACCAGGGAGGCCCAGCACAAGATACTTTCAATGAAGGAAAAGGTATCCATATATTGTGACAATATATTTGCAACACATATCTGAAGATAGGTTTACATTTACAATATAAAAAGAACTACTAAAATTTAATAAGGACTTGGATAGGTAAAGACTCTCCCAATGGTCAATAAATGAATAAAAACTGGTTGGGCCTCCTCCCTGGTCAGGGACATTAATTAAAAATACAGTGAAATTCTACTAAATGTTTACCTGTGTGGGAAAATTTGAAAATAATACTAGCAAAGATTGCTAGCAAATAATGCTAGCAAAGATTGAAAAGAAAGGGTTCAGTCATCCATATGCACTCTTAATATGAAAGACTTTTTAGGGCCTCCCTGGTGGCGCAGAGGTTAAGTGCTGTGCTGTGGAGCTGTCGGCAGCGGTAACGCGAGTTCGACGCCTGGCCGGGGAGAATCCCACATGGTGTGGCAGACCTCTCCTGCCTCGCCCGCTGCTCCCCTCAGCAGTGTATTTCTGATCTGCCTGTTCTGCTACCCACTCTGTCTCTGGCGAACCCTCTCGCCGCCCCACGCCTCTGGCCTGTACCCCAGCTTGTATGTATAAATAAAAAAAATAAATCTTAAAAAAAAAAAAAAAGAAAAGAAAGACTTTTTAAAAGAATCGATGTGGAGGGAGTCAGGGAGAGAGAAAGGATTTCAAATAAAACTCCAAAAATTATCTTTTCCCTCATAGGCAAATGCCCAGCCAAACACTGAAGCCCAAAAGCTTACCACAATTCTAAGGTAACTTCTTGTACTTTGCCACGAGGAAGGGATTAGGCAGATATCTGAAAGCTGGAACAAAAGGAGAGATTCAAAATATACCACAAAATCTACCATGGGATCAAGATAACAGCTGCCATTGCCTCTTCCAAGGACCAGAAACAGCCTCCCCACATGTTTCTCACCCATGTTTTTTCTCCAAGTGTCTCTACATTTCTCTCCTCTGTATGTCTCCTTCCATGAGTCCCTCCTTTATTTATATGACTACCTTGCTCCTTCCCGGCTGCCCCCCATTCAGGAATTCTGGTTCATCACATCCTGCATCCTATAGTCCCAGGAAGCTGCATTTAAGTGTGGGTGTGGAAAATGGTGCCCATTAGCTATGCTGCTACGCTCCTCTCCCATCTCTGGAGATACATCTTGTAATAATGGTACCATAAAGCAGAGGTCCACTCTTAAGTTTATAGTAAACATTCAGAAACTTAATAGGACCAAGTAATTTCAGGTCATGTGAATATAAAATTTGAGGTAGATTTTTGTCTTTGTTTTACAGCTTTGTAAGTTTTTCTGCAAATTCATTTATAGTGGTTTTCCAAAAGTTTATATATTTATAAAACTTTATCTTTTCCATAGCTTATATACATTGTAGTTGTATTTTTAAAAACACATCGACTAGGAAAAAACTGATTCCTCACTGATTGTTTAATAATCACTCTTTTACATGAATGTTTAACTTGTGATTAATCATGGAGCGCATCTTTATTTTACATAGTTTTAAGTATGCTGTATTACACAATAACAAAGGTTCAGGACACAAAGTTCAAATGGAGTGAAAGTCCACGAAACTTGTTTTGTGCTCTTTATCAATCCCTTTCCAAATGCCCACATCATTTGCTTGTTCTGTTCTCTGATCTTTTATTCTAGTGCCCATTACCCTGGATCATAACTATAGCTAATTACGCATGTTACCATGGTAGATTCTGAGCTCAGTGTCAAAACTAGATTGCAGTATATAGCCACAAGCCTGCCACATAGTGTGTACTCAATCAATATTTGCTGAACAAACAAATGTTTTTCTGGCTAGTGTTTGTTATAAACACTTTAACAGCTATGTGACAGTCCTACTTTCTTTCATTACACCTGTCTAAACTTGTCAGCAAATTTACTGAGCATCTAGTATCTAGCATGTGTTGAGATAACAATGCAACTGCATGACAAGCACTTGGCTAGGCTTTAGAATCATGTTTATACCCAGTTACAAATATGTAACTTACCTTTAGTCTCTCTTCAGCCAAAACAACCTCAACTAGAATTCAGACCTAAGTTAGCTCCCCCATCAGAGGTGAGAGCTAGACAGGAAATCAGTCTGATAAATTATCAGCTATCACCCAAGTAAAGCACAGATGTGACATGATGGTATGGCACAGTTGAATCTGGGGGGGGGGGTCACAAGCAACTACATCGTGACCTGAGTTTGAGCGAGGCCTACCCTGTAGTTATTAGGACATCTAATACACAGGCCCTGTGCCGACAGTGATAAAATAATGATATTCAGGTTTATGGTCTGGCTGGCCCATACTCTAAAGAGTCCTTCCTCTCTCTTACTGAAACCTCAAAATCTTTTGTTCAGACAATACTAAATCCATCGAGTTTTGCAGTAATTCTCCATTGATGCATGAAATCTCCAGCTTTCTAATTCAGTAGCATGCATTATTCCCTTCCAAATATATACAAATCCTACAAATTTGAAAAATCTTTCGGCTTAGGCTGCTTAGACTTGCAGCTCACATCCTGATCCCTCCATCTCTGCCAGGGTCCTTGTTATGCACACGGGGTACTGGGGTATTATCGACAGTGCTGTATTAGTGTTAAATGTGACGCAGACCTGCTTCCTGATGGATTGAGGCCAAGAGAGAAAATACCAAAAGTCTGAAACTCACCACATAAATCAGAAACTACTTCATGCTGTGACCATGATAAATAGATCTGAAAATATCTACCAGGAAAAGTTTAGAAGAGACTTGGGGCACTGTGTTATACCTGAATTAAAAGACAGCTTCGCTAAAAATGAACTTTTCTCTAGGCCAGTATACTTGTTGTTTTGTGTTTTAAAATGAAATGTAGCAAAACCCCTAGAAGGCATTAAGGAGATGTAGCAGTTAAAATTCAGGATGCGTTTTGCTAAGGGGTGGCCATAATATTAGGCAGCAGGACAGAAGGGTTATTTTTCATTGAGCTAATAGATGGTTTAAAAGTCCTGAATATTTGTCAATTTTTTTGCTATCACAGACTATACCAATTTTCTTTTATCTTCTCATTTTGACTGATACCCCTTCTCTGTAAGATTTAGATGAGAACCACTAAAGATTATCACTCAATATTGTTCAATATCCTGGGAAGTTAAATATTTTATTCTTTGAGATTAATATTTGAAAGTGCTATCTATATACAATATACCTGGAATGGGTTCTGAGGACACAAATTATGAGATCACATGAAGATCACATGGGTTAACTGAAATGACAGGATATTTGAGTTTCACTGAACGTCACAAAACAACAGGTCTATTTCTACATTAATATTATTTTGAACTCATTTCATATTTTGGTCACCAAGTGGGGTATTTTTAAGATAAAATAAATTCATTTTGCTCTTCAAATTACTGATTTTGAATTCAAGGTTTAACCTGGTTAGTTGTGATAATTCTGTGGATAACATCCAAAGAAGAAAATGGTTCTTTCCGTTACCACAACCCTGAGTGAGTGTCTGCTGTGTTAGAAAACACGTATCTGAGATTGAAAATGTTTCCTTACCAAAGTAAGGGGTACCTTCAAATGTCCTTATTGGTTAATAATAGTGTCATAACAGTGGGAACTACTCACAAGGGCATTTAGACAATGGAGCTGTCTTTGGACCAACACTGGGGAGTTGGTCTCTCCCAAAGGTTCAGAAAGCCTTGTTCCAGTATATTCAGAATATGCTTTTTCAGTAAATGTCAACTTGGTATGGGGAACTAAGGCCAATGGATGCGCGATGGGACTCGGGAAGTCTGTTACCATTATGTAAGAATGCAGATAATTTTAAGGTGAACCACATAAAGATCCTAGGATCTGAGAAAACTTTGGCCTTGTCTCAGTCATTTGTCTTTTATATTTCCCTTTTAATAGCCTAAAATAATGTAATTTGGGGAAATACATACACATACATACACACACAAACCCCACACACATCTCTCTCCCTGGCCTACCTCATATTAATTCATAATTTACAACCATGCAAATTCTCCTTTGTATATTATTAAATTGATTTTTCCTATGGTAACCTGTCTGATCCTGTTTTGATTATTCTTCCAGCAAAAAAGAACCTAGGGGGATGGGGATTTCTCCCTGTGTCTGACAACTGATTCAGTTTTCTCGTTCATAACAGAGAAATAGTGATGTATCTTGAATTTATTTCAAGTAAAGTCAGTAACAAAATAAAAACTCTATCCACTTACAAGTGGGACAGCAGCAAGGCTCAAAGGTCTGCAGTCAGAATAGGATGTTCTGCCATGGGACCACGGGCAAGGTACTTATAACCGTTCGGTTTTCTTTTCTGGATAACATATAAATTGTAGCTATTTCACATGGTTTTAAGAGTCAAATAAAATAATGCATATAAAATGCCTACATAGTTCCTTATATAAGGTAAAAGCTGAGAAAATGGCAATTTATATTAACACTCCAATCTTGTTATCAATTGGCCTATATGACAGCATATAGAAAAAGGCTAATTGCACCACACAACTGTGGCATTACTGAAGGTTATCACCTGTCCCCTCCAGGGCTAGCCCCTGATACTGATGGTGTTGAGAAACACGTGCCATTCCATAATCGGGAAAACAGCAGAGCAAAGCCTGCAAGGAGCCAAGTCGCCTGACAGTAAGTTGAGAGAAAAGTTTCCTGCCTGTTAGGCATTAATTGCAGTGGAGTCAAAAGAGGCAATAAAAAGTCACAGAGAAACACTTAATAAAATGAAACTTTACCCAGATGATATGACTGTTGCTTAAAGAATTGATAGCCTTTTAATGTGTTAAACTATAACTTCATTGGGAGGTAACAGAGCAGCAAGGCAAGGGAATACCTACATTTGTAAGGACCACCTTGAATTCAAGAACCACTTCTTGAGAGGAAACTGTGTCTTGACTGGGCAAATCACAAGCACACAAATCCTTTCCCTAAAGTGGCCTATGTTTCTTCAGGCGCTGCCAGCCAATTATCTACATGCACTTGGAAAAGCGTTAGACAATTTCAATTATTTTGCAATACAAAGAATTCTTGCTTCATTTTGCTTATATTTATCTGTACTTAGTGAAATATCCCGTTCTGCCCGGTGTTACCATCCTCTCACCATCTTTTTTTTTTCAATATAATAGATATTTATTTTTGTTATTCATATCTTTTACATTATTGTGTGTTCCCCATAAGTTCCCCACCACCTGTTCACCTGTGGAGCCATCACCATAGTCCTCTGTGCTCCTCTCTTCCCCCCTCTTGAGCCCTCCTCCTCCCCTCCTTCCCTGCTGAATGTCGCTTTCTTATTTGGCTCCCCTATATTCCTGTTATAAGTGAAACCATTTGATAATTTTCTCTTTCTTTCTGGCTTATTTCACTGATCATGATCCCCTCTAGGTCCATCCATGTTGCTGTGAATTGCATGTGTTTGTCTTTTTTGAATGCTGAATAGTATTCCATTGCGTATATGTACCACACCCCCAAAGCAAAGAAAGTAAAAGAAAAGATAAATAGCTGGGACTACATCAAACTGAAAAGCTTCTGTACATCAAAAGAGACAATAATTAAAACAAACAGACGCCCAACCTCTCACCATCTTGATGATCCCATTAGATTCGGAAAAGTAAAGTTCAAAAAGTTCTGTGTTACTAATATTTTGAACTCTGTTTTAAGAGGTTAGTAACTCTTTCAAAGTCCATGTAAGGACACTTATGGAAAAACAATAACTTTAGGAATGAAAAAAAAAGTTGATTTGGCCTCATGATAAAGCCGGTACTCATCTTGGACAGACAAGACTGGAGTCTGAACACCACTCAAGAGAGTTTTCCTGGATCAGTCTATCATCTGGGGAGGGTCTGGACAAGTGGAGGGGAAGAGAGTGAGGATAAGGGACTATTCTCTTTTTTTAATTCCCAGTCAAGAGACTGAATCAAGGAATACTCGCTAGCCAGTGTTTCTTCCATTTTCACTTAAGTGGGAATAAGTACCTTTACCCAGAAATTCTATAGTCAGTCCAGATTCTCATCTCAAAGAACAATCCCTGCTCTGACCAACGCTATTTCTCACTACCTTCATTTGGCCACCTCATGAGGATGTTTTCCCACAAAGCCCCACAGTTGCTAAGGTGTTGAGGGAAATACTCAGAACCTAAATTTTCTCTCAACTTAGAAAACTTCTCCACAAAGATGGCAGAGAAAGAACACAGTTTTATAACTAAATCAGAATGTGAGGCCCATCACAGGCTATCTGCTAAGAGGTTGCATAGCCAGAAAGAAATGCAACCCTTTTTTACAGCCAGGCAAATACAATCCACTATCTACATGTTCTCCAGAGCAACAGTAACTAGTCTTCAAGTAAGATCTTGATAGCACCAGTTATTACATACAGCTCATCTTAAATTTACCTGGTAATTGGGCTGACCATTCGTTTAGTTAATATATTTTATAAAAAAGAAAAATTAAACTTCACATCTTTTTGATAAAAGTTGGTTTGCAACTTGGAGCCAGGCACCGACTAAGGTTAGGTTCCTTCCCTCCGACAGAAACTGGGAAATAAAAACTGTCTCCCTATATGTTTACATTTCAAAGAGAGGACTCCCAGTCCCCTAAAAAAACACAACGAAGGGTCAAAAATATCAAACCAATAACAAACTCTAGAAATCTGACTGAGGAATTGAGGCTACCAGAGTGGGCGGGGGGAGGGGGGCACAATGGACGATGGAAGATGACCGAGGGCGCCTTGGTGGCGGGTGTAGTATGGTGACATGCATCTGAGAAGGTGTGACCCGACTGCTCTGAATTCTATACAGTGCTGTAAACCAACATGCTACCTAAATTAGAAAAAGGAAGGGTGGGGGAAGAGGAGAAGAAGGGGGAGGAGGAGAAGGGGAGAGAGGTGGAAAGGAAGGAGGGAAAAGAAGAGACATTCCTGGGTTATAAAGCAGAGAAGCTTCTTTAGTATCTAAAAGATTTACACACATTTCAAATAGACAAAGAAAGAATTGACAAACTGTCTGTAGTAAAAGTGACAAGGAATAGCCAAGTTTCTTCTCTTACTTTCAACAAAAATAATTAAGGCTCTTTTTAAGTGTTTTTAATTTTCTTTACATGAGGACCCCAGGATCTGTATGCCATGTAGAAAGATGTGCCCAGGCTGGTTTCAGGGTGCAGGTAAGTGAGCATGGCAGAGCTTTCCCCTTGGAGATAACAGCACACCATTCCATTAAAGAGAATAGTGTCTGTGATGTTTATTAAATGTTGCTGAAAAATAAAAAAAAACCTTAACATGTAACTTAAGCAAAAATACATGTGAAAAGCGCATTTTTAGGGCCAAAGTCATTCTTCTGCATCATGAAGAAAATGGTGATTATGTGATTATTTCTCCGGCTGGCCAGCCTGCATTTTTTCTTACCCAGTAAATTCCCTAGCACTTCTATTCTGCCTGCACTGGATTCAGAAACTACTTTTTTTTCTTTTTTTCCAGCAGGGCATGGGAATTATAACTCTTTCCCATAGAACCTCAAGTTAGCTATGAAAACCAAATGAAAGCAAAGATGGGAAATTGCTTCTAAAGTTAAAGTATTGCTATTCCTTGACGTGCGATGGCTGGTAATAATTCAAAGGGTGGTCACTCCAAAGGACACATTAGGCTTTGAGATACAGCACATAGACATGCTTTATGCTGAACACCGGAATAGGTGCTATTCCCTGAGAATGTTGATTAAATGGGCTTGTGAGAAGCAGGCAAGGAGAAAGCTAGAGAAATAATTTCTTATTGTACTACATCTATCTCTTCCTATGGATAAACACATAAAACAGCAACAATTGTTTATACCTTGGTATCTGTCTCTGGAAAACTCGGTGTCTACTAGCTTGCATAAGCCCTTGCCTCCATCGAAGTAGATTATCTCTCACATTTGGTTGCTGGGGCCTCTGGTTATGATTCAATCACCTGTATCTTAAGATAAAGCTGACATTTTCCTCATACAATTCTCTGTCGAAACTAGAATTCAAAAACCTGATTCTGTTCTTGCATAACTTAGTTTTTACAGTCAAGTCACTAATCTGATCTGAGGAATTTATTGGGAGGAAAAAGCAACTTTCAGGGTATGTCCTACGTAAGTAAATACAACCCAACTCCCACATCTTCCCTATTTCTAAGATTCAGGTTAAATTTATGTTTAGAATGCTGATCCTAAAGCTTTTTAATCATGTGGTCAATGATATATATCAGAATTCTAGTGGGCATTTACTTCATTGAATCCCATTTCTTTGAAATTGGTAATCTATATATAACATGAGAAATTCTGAATAAACATAATATTCACTTGATTTTAGTATTCTTTTTTCTAAACACATGCCTGGAAAATCAAAGTTTACTATTCAAATATTTTTGATTATGAACAAAATAGACAGTAGACACATAATAAATGTTGAGTAGATTTTTGCTCAGACTAATGTGTGGGCATTATACAGGTAGATCCAAAGGTTTCTAGAACCCACACACCACACTCAAATGCTCAAATGCTGTGAGGATACAAGAAAAATCTATCGGTTTGCTGATAACACTTTTTAAAGATACCCATACAATAGTCACTGGGAAAATATTTTTCCTATTGCTATATTACACCAAATGTTGACCAACCAAGCAGAATGCCATATTTTCATCCAATATGTTTCAATGAAAATAATCAAGAAAAGTTAGTTCTATATTAGCCCTAAAATATATGCCGGTAATAAAGAGTATGCTAGGTAGTTGGTAAACATAACAGTGATCCAGTTTGTGACAGATGGTGGGTACCGGCCTGTTCTTAGCTCAGTTTTAATAAATGTTTTGAGAACAGCAAGACTGGGTTTCACATAAGAGTCTTTGGCAAGGATTAAGGACTATGCATTGAGGTTGGTCTAAATGGGGTGTTCCAGGGCATCTCTGCATGAATGGTTTTGTGGATTCCCACTGGACCTTATCCCACAGACAAATTGGAGTCTTTCACATGGTTCATCACATTCCTAAGATGAATGCACAGACAATGCCCTGGGAATACAAGTCCTCATGTGACAAATGCCCTTTCCAACTTGTGTTTCAAACAGGAAGGAAAAAAATTAAATTCAATACATTCCACTGAATGTTGTATTCATCCTATGTTAATACAAATATGCTCAGAAGATAAAGCCATCTGTTTTAATTCAAGAAGGGTTCCTTCAGAAAGGGAAAGGAATTCAGGCTTAGGATGTTTGTTTTTAAATAAATTAATTGGATAACAGCTATCGATTGTGTTACTTCCATGTTTACTTTATCTTGATGCACAGTTTAAATATGAACTCGAGCAGACTTGCCAAGTCAAATGCCAGTAGAACACCTACGGAGATATCACTGAAATGTTAATGGTGAAATCTGGGGATCTATAGTCATAAATTGTCAACAGCAGTTACAGATCAGGTGACATAGGTAGAAGGTAGAATAAGGTAGAACTCGGGCCTCCCTGGTAGCGCAAAGGGTTAAGTCTCAGCACTGTGAAGCTATCCACAGCCACTGCAGCACGAGTTCCATACCCAGCCAGGGAGCTTCCCATATGGCGCAGCAGACCTCTCCTGTGTCGCCCGCTGCTTCCCTCAGCAGTATACCTGAGTAGAACCTCCTGTTCTGCTCCCCACTCTGTCTTTGGTGAATCCTCTCACCACCCCATACCTCTGGCCTACACCCCAGTTCTTGCATGCATAAATAAATCTTTTTTAAAAAAATAAGGTAGCATTCAACACCTCCTTTGCTTGTCTTCCTCTGAAGAAAACGACGTGTTAACAGGAATGTGCAGGACCCACTGGAGGCTAACAAAGCCCCGGAGACGACCTGGCAAGATAAGCAGGAGCTTTCAGGGAGTTTAATGTCCATTGCTCAGGAATTCTAGAGCTGGTTGTTCAATATTATGTACATTTGAATATGTACATATTTTAGAATGTGCTTTTAAATATGTAAATTTAGGCAGAGCTCACCATAGCAGAGATAACACACTGCTGGAGAACATGAACATTAGGCATGAATGATGAGTCTTTTACGCCCTGAGAACTGTTCGAATCCCAGCTCAGCCTCATACTAGAACTGACCTTGCATGAGTCATGAACAGCCTATGTGAGATTGTTATAAGAACTGTAATGGTGTCAAGGATTAATATGTCAATGAGTTCAGAATTGTAAAGAACAAGACAGACTAGATCATCTCACTAAGTAGGAATAATTACTCCTAATATGCAAAACTTTTAAAATGGAAAGCATAGATTTGGGAATAATTATGAAGGAATTTAAGAGAAAATTGAACTATAGGGACACCAAGCCACATTTACACAAAGTCATTATTGTCACAAAAGAAGGGGATGCTGACTCATGTTATTCCTTCTTCTTGGAGTCCAGAGTTGGGGTTTTTTTAGTGATACTTTCTTCTGTAACAAGAGTTCACTTTATTAGGATTGTTCTGTGAGATCGGTTTTCAAAAAAAGTATCAAAGTTATAAAAAAAAACTCTAAAAGTAGCTTGGTTCTGTTTGTTCCTCTCGTTAATCTTAGAAAAATAATGGGTTCAGAAAATCATGAGCTTGTAGTGATTTGCGATTAAATCCAGTTTTACCCACTGATTATTGCTTTTTTCTGTACTAAGATAGAAGAACGCTTTGGTGATCTTGGTTACACAGTATAAACATTGAGGCCACATGCTGTCTCCTGCTGTCACTCAGGAGTTCATTTGTTCACAGCTCACCTATTTGCAACATCTGATTGCTTCAATTACCAGCAAGCAGTGATTCCCTGAACAGGAATGTTCTGCCATTAACTTCAGAAGGAAGTAGTTTGTGAGGAGGCCCCGCCCCTTCCATCAATCATCATGAGCCAAAGCTCTTTCCAGGCATTCCTGCCGTGAGCGTTCAAGTGTCAAAGCACAGCCGCAAAGTTAATTTTCACTCTGGGTACACGTGAATGTTCAAGGACTAAATTTGATTCCCTAGATCCCACTAAAATGTAAAAGTCCCAGACTGTTTCATGAATTGCAGAGAAATCCCTAGATAAGGGATAGTATGCAACATGTCAGGAGACTCAAGCAGTCACAAGAGAATCTAAAATTAAAAATAAACAGACACACTCTCAAGGGTGGTGACCACAGTGCTGGTTACAGGGAAAGTGACTGATGTGAGACGTAGAACTACCTCTGTCCCACCAAAGGTAGTGAGGGACACTCGCACCCTCAGTGTAAAATAACCCAGAAGGTGCCTGGAGGAGAATAGGCAAAGTCACATAGGTAGGCTGCAGACTTGGGTGTGGGGCCCCTCGAGTGGTTTCTCAGTCAGGAGAGAAGGCCTGGTCTGGATACCAAAGTCACATCTGCTGGGGGCAGGGATGTGTCCAGCGTGACTAAGCCAACTCTGGAGGGAAATCTGCGGCACAGAGAAGCAGCTACTCCCAACAACTTCCATTCTGAGTGCAAGGTCAACGGTCTGTCTGGCCATCACCAGGTCTGCCCACCCTGACTTGGTCTGTCACTCAGGCCTTAAATCACAAGTCGTTAGGATTATTGTCAGAAGAAGCAACACCCTCCACATTGACAGGGCTCAGGACACACTGCCCCCTAATCTGGCACCTTGGCCTGACTATTTCAGGCTGATGGTATTTGAGAAATGGCAGCTGCAGAAAGCTCTTTTTGACCTTATGCCTGGTTTTTTTGCTTGCCTCTCTTACTAGTTTTCCATGGCAACAGCCTGGACCGTGCATTGGGAGATCATATTCCCGTGACTGAGTAGGCTACTTCCCTGTTCAGTTCCAGGCTCTTCAATAAAAAGAGGCCAGGGCTTGAAAAGGGTCATTATCTCTACAGGGTTTGAATAACATACAGCATCTGAGTAAATGTATCATTACTTAAATCGGCAACCAGTCAGTTTATATTTTTGGTTACGATCCCAGAGCACCATGGGCCCAGTCAAGCTTTCTCCTGTCTCCAGTAACAATGTTAATGGATGTCAATGATGGAAAAATTTGAGAGAAGAGGACATGAAGTAAGTAGTGAGGACGGGTTTAGAAAACGCCCTGTGATGCAAGGGTATTCCGTTCTCTACAAGTGAGAACCATGCTTCAAACTCCATCAGAGACTATCTCTGTTCTTGTGAGATCTGTAGCACAACTTAGACACTAGGGGAGAATTGTGTTTGTGTCCTTCCTTTCAAACACCTGGTTCTGTGTGTCTGTCCCACACTGTTGCACTGTGTGGAGAGACCAGGCATGTAAGTCATCTCACCAACAGGGAGAGCAGCTCTTCCTCCTAATTTGACCATCAGTATTGATGACTATTTTTCCTGGTGACAAACCACCAGACCCTCTTGCCTGTGCTGTTTTACACCGAATAACAGCCCTTCACTTCCTCATGCATTCCAGTCACACTTTCAGCGAGAAGCCCAGCTTGTCCGGCTCACGTGCACACCCCGTGTTCACAGTATCCAGCTGTTTTCTGATGTGAACTCTCAGAGTTAGGGAATTCTGTCATGTCTCAATTACAGATTTTGTGGAGCAAGCCTGATGTTTCCTAAACTTTACCACTAAGACTTTTCAGAGAAATTAAATTACTTTAAACAATGTTTCTGTAGTGGAGTTCAAAACCTCCATTTCTTTTTTGTTCACAACATTTCTTTTTTTTCACCTTAGATAAGGGGTAAAGCAGGGTATGTGACTCTCAAAACAATTCCTGTATGTAGAAACAGTTTTGGGAAAAAATGTGAATTTGGAAGAGGAATTTATCAGAGGAGTTTTTTTTGTTGTTGTTTGTTTGTTTTTCCTGGTCTTGTTTTGTTTAACTTTCTGGAGCCTCTAATTCCTATCCGCTGCTTTTCAGCAACAAACCTCAAACCATGGGCAGAGACATAGCCACTGTGGGTGGAAGAGTCTCTAATCATGGCCACATTTATAATTAAAGATGATTCTCAAAAAAATGCAAGTGCTTAAGCACAAGGAATCTATAAGGCACATTTTCAAGTGTCAACTGACAGAGAACTTCAGGGCGTGTGGAGGATTTCCTGGTGTCGTTCAGATTGCTCTATACCAGCAATGCTTTCACTTATCCTTTATACCATGTCCAGTGGTAAGAAGAATCAAGACAAGTTCGTGGGTCCCTACCCTTGGGAATCCTGGATCTAATTTAGAGGTGCAATAGCAGCCAGGGTCTCTCAGACCAAGTTAATTGTGTAAGATTTATAGCTAGTAGGCAGTAAAATAAATTTAAATTCAGATTCAGACACCAAAGTTCCTCCTTTTTCTACTATGCTGGATGCCGTCACAGGAATGAGAGGGACATATCTTGTCAATCCTATACAATTTACCCTTTATCACTTTGTGTTGATTCATGACTGGTACATGTTCCTTACAAGATGCTTTTAAGTTCCTGGAAAGAAGGACGCGGTCCTATCTTTTCCCTCTCTCCTTTCCTACAATGAGTGGTAGACACTGGCATGAAGGCAAAAGAACATTCACAAATAAACATGAAGAGGGCAACAAAACGAATATAATAGCCGCAGAATGTGTAGGTAAGAGATGCAGGAGCAAAGTAAAGAACAGATGCTGAGACAATTGGAGGCAGATAACTATTAAATGAGAGCTGGAACAGAGCAATGAAGGGCAGAAAAGACATACTGGAGGAAAGAGGGAAGCAGATGATAACAGGCAGAGAAATGGCCCGAGATTCCCCATAAGGAAGGATGCAGAATGTACAGGATTCACATTATCTCTAGCTTCACAGAGGCATACTAGGGCTGAGGGAGCTGGGTATAGCTTGATGGCAGTCCTCCAAAATGAGATACAATAGAATGTCTTTTTCTAATATATTCCCAATTCCTTGTACAAAACAGGGAGTGTTTCTTGGTAAACTTTTCTATCAGCCTGTTAGACTCAGTACCTGCTAACTATGCACAAGGTGTTGTTACACCGCACAGAATGTCACCATCAAGAACAAATGGCATCAGCTGCCGCCACGCTGTGGCATTCCATTTTACAAAATGATACGTCGTTATTAAGCGGCAAGGGATATTGATTTCTCAGTATGTTTCCTGCTTGCTCAATTGCTTTGGTTACAACAACAACACTACTATATGTTAAATACACTGAGTAGATACAGAAGGTTTATTGCAGGGTTCTCAATAATGTGGGACTCACTCTTTGCCCTGGCAAATAATCAAATCTCATGATATCCATGTTAATTCTGTTCTTCCTAGAGGAATTTGGCTGGTTTTTTCCTTGTTGGAGAATTTATCATGAGGAAAATTCCTCACATGGAGTTGGGAGGGCTGCCATGGTTCAGGGTGCAGCCTGCAAATCAGACCAGCAGGGTCAAGTTCGTCTACTACAGACACGGAGCTACTTGAGCCGTGATACCACCTCTGTGGTCTCCGCTTTCTTCCTCTAGACATACAGAGTTGCAGTTATTTTTCCAACCTCCTTAAGCACTAAAAATATATTATTATTCAGTACATTTTTCTCATTCAACAGATCCTTAATTAGTACCTGAGATATCGGAGGTACCATTCTAAATCCTAGAGAAACTGCAATTTAAACAACAACAAAACTCGACCATCCTGGACTTTAGTTTCTAAAGGATGGAGATGGATAATAAGAAAAGTAAGTAAATATATATTCTATCAAATAGTGGTCAATACTGTGAAGATATCAAACGGGGTCAATAGGCTCAAGTATGGGATTGTAAGCATAGTGGCAGTCTGCGAAGTGGGATGCTAATTTGTTTTTGGTTGTCAGGAAAGCACTGGATGGTAAGGTCACAACAGAGTAGTAAGAAAAATAAAGTGAGAAAGCAAACACACAGGGATTTGGAGGAAGAGAATTCAAGACAGAAATGTACTCCAAGAGCAAAATGCCTGAGCCAAGAGTGGGATTGGAGAGTGCAAGGAATGTGTCCCATGAGATATCAAGAGGATAACCGGGATATTGCTATGTTTCCTGACTTATTTTTTTTTAAAGATTTATTTCTTTATACATACAGCTGGGGTACAGGCTAGAGGTGTGGAGTAGTGAGAGGCTTCACCAGAGACAGAGTGGGGAGCAGAACAGGCAGATCAGAAATACGCTGCTGAGGGGAGCAGCGGGCGAGGCAGGAGAGGTCTGCCGCACCATGTGGGATTCTCCCCGGCCGGGCGTCGAACTCGCATCGCTGCTGCCGACAGCCCCACAGCTGCCGACAGCCCCACAGCGCAGTGCTTAACCGCTGCGCCACCAGGGAGGCCCTCCTGACTTATTTTTTGCTCCTGCTATTAGAGCAACAGACTTGAGTATGGGCAGAACAGGGAACATTCTGGAAAATATCTACCTTGAATATATGGAAAGTCTACAGTTGCCCCTCTGAAACCTGGTGCACTAAGAGGAAGAAACTGCCAGAAGTACTTAGAAGCCGTAATTTTCCCTCCAGTAAATCAAGTTTCCCCTTCACAAAATAGCAAATGACATTGAGAATTTTTTTTTTCCCTAGAAAGTACAAATTTGAAACTTAGTAATATTTGGGAGGAAAAACTAAACACAAAATCTGCTCTGTGAAGGTGGGGATGGACCTCTGCCTGCCTACTTGTTGCCATGAAGAGAATATTTGTAATTACAGTCACACAATCACCTTGTAGGCACTTAATAGCCTAATAAGATTTTTAATGACTTCTTCGAAAATGAGAAATCCCACTGTATAAAATAGGCCCATAAAATGTTTTGCAGCTGTGCTGTGGCCTCAAACAAATTGCAAACACATCTAATCCAGAAACCTGTCATATTAAGTGCCAAGTTTAGGAGACTAGGATTTAGCTCTACTTGTCACCAAGCATAGTTATGGACGATTTCATGTATCTCTATAGACAGCCTCATGAAGAGGGAGACGGAGTGGCTGACCACATCGGATTCCTGGAAAATTAAATTCTCAGGCTTCTATCTCTCTTAATTACTTCAACATACACTAAAAGCACTCTTCTCTGAATTCCTACATTTTAAAAATTGCTAATTTAACATTTATCTTCAGAATCTGACAGTCACTGGTGTTGGGAAGAAGACACAAAGAACAACAAAGTATCTTTGCCCTTTGGGTATATACCCCTCCCTGGTGTCTGTGCTGAGGGTAACATAAGTTTAGCTATCATGAGACTTGCAAACCAGTAACTATAGAAATTCAGAAATGGGATAAATTGTTACTGTAAGTTATCAAGAAAAGGACTCTTAGAGGTGGCAATATTTGACATGCCTTGAGGTGAGAATTCTCCAGCAAAATGAGAGAGAAGATTTTGACAAGTTAGTATAACTGAGTAATCTGACGTGGCCAGAGAAACGAGGTTGGGTAAAAAAGCAGTAAAAGTTAAGGGTCAGATTTTTTTTTTTTTTTAAGATTCAGTATTTTTTTTAAAGATTTATTTATACATACAAGCTGGGGTACAGGCCAGAGGTGTGGGGTGGCAAGAGGGCTCCCCAGAGACAGAACGGGGAGCAGAACAGGCAGACCAACCAAAATACACTGCTGAGGGGAGGAGTGGGTGAGGCAGGAGAGAGCTGTCGCACCATGTGGAAATCTCCCCGGCCAGCCGTCGAACTTGTGTTGCCATTGCTGACAGCTCCACAGCACAGCGCTTAACCGCTGCCCTACCAGGGAGGCCCGGTAAGGGTCAGATTTTGCAGGACCTTAAAACTGAAGTGTTATGCATTTGGACTTTAAGTTATGGGTAACTGGGTGGCCTCTAAACTGAAGTTACTTGATTAATATTGTGTCAGCATGTATATTACAATATAAAAGGTAAATGCAAGCAGTCTCCCAACTTAAGTGCCTTAAGAACCCATTTTATAGATCATACTGACAGGCTGAAACAAAAGATGTTGTTAAAGGTCTTAGGGAAAATTGCTTCCAAAGACTGGATTACTGACAGAAATGATCTAGACTGACAAAATCCTGTTTTCTTAGGGGTATGAGAAATGAGTGATATACTATAAGTGGATACAACTTTTTAGGAAGGAATTTAATATTCTTTATCAAATTTATGAATTAAATATTCAAACCTGAAATTTTGCTTCTAGGAACCTATCCTACCAAAACTTATAACTACACAAAGATATGTGTGAAAATGTTTATTACTACATTAGTTGTGAAATAAGCAAAAAATGGTAGCAAGTTCATGGTTAAATCATGTTTTAGCCATGCTATGGAATACTATACAGGCATTATTTTTTAAAATAGAGAGATGATTTAGGCTATTTAATTTTAGACACCTGCCTGTAACTTGAAACTTTCTATGAGTATGCAATCATGTATTATTTTTACCCTTAAAATTAATGTAAACAAGAAACCATACTAAAATCCAAAACTTTGGACTCCTATCTAATGTTTATTACATGATAAATAATTTGTAAAGGTCTTTCTTATTTTATTTTTTTCAGTCTTTTCTGAGCTATAATTAAAAAACCATTGTGCAAGTTCAAGGTGTAGAAAGTGATGATTTGATGTATCTTTATACTGTGAAATGATTAAAGGTTAAAGAGGTTAGTCAGCATATTCATTACCTTATGCTTTGATCATTTTTTTGTGTGTATATGGTGAGAGAATGTCAGATCTACTGAATACATTTTAAGTATACCATACAGTATTTTAAAGTATAATTTGTATAGTAGCTCACCGAAACTTAGAACGCCAAGTTCTAATCTCCCAACTTCTCTACTCCCCAGGCCCTGGTAAGTTCTCATCTGTTTCAATGAGTTCAACTTTTTTAGATTCCACATCTAAATGAGATGCTGTAGAATTTGTCTTTCTCTCTCTGACTTATTTCACTTAGCATAATGTATAAAGGGTTTTTTAGATTTATATGTCAAACAATTTGGTTCTCCACATATATGTGAGTCACTTAAAGCACAATTTTAGAGTTTTCTAGGGGTACATGTGCTAAAACTCAAACAGAGGCACATGTTTATGATAGTTTTTCCCTTTGGAGGGCTGGAAGTGCTGTACTGAATTTGATATTACAAATAAATTGGGAATCAAGAGATAACGTATGAGGCCAAGACTGAGTTCTTACTCACCTATCCATTATCCTTGTCTTTCCATCCACACTTTCATACCCTGTAAGTCTGATCTGTGACTCCTATTCAATCATTCATTCATGCATTGAAATGTCAAGATATTTGACTGCCTACTGTGTGTCAAGCATGAGATGAGTAACATGCCATCCTTTATTCTTTTTTGTTTTCAGAGAAGATAGAGGAGGACACGAACATATAAGCAGTTGTCCAATGAAGGCAGTAATAGGGAGAAAAACAGTTCCTGCCCTGGACATTAATGCCCCAAAACTGATTTTAATTAGGCATTGACAACACATACCTGTAAGAAGGTAGAGATATGCTAGAATGAGAAGCTGAACTGCAGAGTCACAAGTTGGAGTACTCGGCAATTCCCAATGATGTGATCTTAGATTGGCTATTTAATTTCTCTGAAACTCAGTTTCCTTATTGTCACCTCATGGGCGGCAGTGTTCAGAGGGGTGCGGGATGAAGGAAAAACAATTCTAAATCCAAGGAGGGGTGTAGGGGGAGGGGGAAAGAGAGAGAGAGAGAGAGAGAGAGAGAGAGAGAGACCTAGAGGGGCTTACACTTCTGGAGAGGCAGCACCTCTTTCCCAGGCCAGTCTCACATTTATTGGGTATCAGATTCAGGGAAAGTGGGCAAGTGTGTGGAGGAATGGGGTAGTGGGGATGTGTTTTGGCGATGAATAGTTATCTGGCACAAGCTAGGGGGAACTGAATAGAGACCATTGCCTGGGGGGCTCCATTGATGCTGCTATCTCTAGTCCCTGTTTACTTCCCTGTTTACACTTAACTTCCTGTCAAGGGGGTCTAGCTGGTTATGCTAATCTGGCCATAATGTCTGCCTGCTGTTTTCAGCAGATATCCTTATACCAAGACTTTTATCCTGCTGAGAGGCCCCCTGCCTGGTTCTACATTTTATCTTGACCAGCAGCAACTTTGGGTGTCAAGACTACATCCTGAGAACATGAGGGGCTGGGGAATCCACACTTTATTGTGAGTAAATGTCCTGTCTCCCCAAACTTATTTTTTCAGGGAGAAAAGCACTGTCATGAACTATAAAAAAAAAAAAAAAAAAGCACTGTCTAAACTACAAAAGTATATACCAAAATCAGAATTCTTTTTAGTAAATTTCTTTATTGTGATTTAGAGGGCTTTGTAGAAAAATGCTCTACTTTGTAGGTTTCCACTTTGTCAACCACGACACATTTAAAGGATGCCACCTCTCAGTAACAGGACAGGAGTAATAATGTTTCTGAGTATGGAGAAATGTGTGTATACTTATTAGGTGTAAAATTACTTGTGTTATTAGTCAGAACCTATTTATTATTTATTATATGTAAGTATGTGTGGACATGTCTGAAATAAAGGTCACCTCTATAAACTACCAACAAGAGAACACAGGAAGATGTTAACCCAAATGTTAAGCTGAGATCAGACCACAAAACATAATTATCTGTGATATCAAATATAGACCACCTGTCAAACCAAGGAACCCAGAGCACCAGAAAGGTTGATGATGTAGAGGCAACAAAGATGGATGGTACAAGGAAAGACTCCTGGTCAGGGGTTGATGACTGAAAATGATCTTCCAGACTCCTGGTTATTGATTTACTCAGCAATCAACACACAGATGTGGGGGTGAAAGTTTCCAGCAGGCCTTTCCTGTGAGACTCTGCAATAGAGTATTTTTCATTATGAGTCCCAGAAAGCCTGCTTAGATATACCTGCTATGGGAGATGCGGCAGAGCAGACCCCATCCTCCTCTCCAATAATGATAATTACATGTGACCTGTCACAACATCCCACGCCCAATCTGTGCCGCCATGTTGTATGTAAGAGGCACCCTCTAAGGAAGGCTTCCTCAGCCCCACATGTGCTCCTAGAACCTAGATTCTCCCAGGGGGAAAACTGTCCACGCAAGAAAATCACAAATAAATAAAACCTTAACTAGTTCTTAGAAATCCAAACCTCATCTATCTCCAACACAGACATGACATGTTTCCTTTGTTCCACCTTGATCAAGGTGTCCTTGGAGGTTACCGAATGCTCCACCAGAGAACTCACATCTGTGGTGCCCACTGCCCCATCAGTACCCTTGAGAATCTTCACTCTGCTGGAGGGAGTGAGGGACCCTCTACAGAGCACCACATCCTCTCATCAAAACTTAAGAGTCAGTTCTGATTATTCTCCATTTTACCTCAAAAATCCTAAAACTTATACACCCAGCCAGCCCCCAACCCCCTATGAATTTGGTTTCACCTGCATTGTTTGTATTGCTTTATTGTGCTTATTTAACTTTTCTTTAAAAGAAAACTTTTCTTTAACTTTTCTTTTAAAATCCTGTCTATCCTCTAGACACAGGATTGTGTGTGGAGGGTGGGGAGGAAGCATCTGCCTAACTCTCCTAAATAAAAAAGAATACCAAAACTTTGATTTCAAGGAAGACTTAGTGAGGATCAGATGCCACTGCCCAAGGACGCTTCTCAGAGGAAGGGACAATGGAAACAGCTCCATGTGATGCATCCAAAGGCGCAACAAGGGGTTGGGTCTTGTATCTGGGGGAAGGAGTGAGCATGTGCTTAGGGCTGACCATGAGGTTCTCAACTGCCATCACTTTTTCTTGGCGGCCTGAGGTAACAGGTCAGTCTTGGAAGAAAAGTCATTCTGCTAGAGCAATTGTTACCTCTTCACAGAGTGAGGCTATTGAGCTTAGTCTGGACTTTAAAACTGGAGATGACACTCCACTAGGCTGAAGTGCTCCCAGAGTGATGTTACTTGCAAAAGGCAATCTCCCTCAGTCCCTGTCTTTAAATGTGAGCTTCTTATACTGTGGACAAGAAGTGGCAAAGGTCAGCTATGAAGCATAAACTTGCCTAAGGAGTGGATGAAACAGAAAAGATAAGCAGAATAGATCTTAGAGGTCAATGAAAAGTAAATTTAGGTACCACAGGCTCAGCAATTAAAGAGACAAGTCATGATCCCCAGAAACTTATGGATACAATATGATGATTACATACTGGTGGCTCTTCAAGAAGGTCTGGCCACCTAGAATGGCTAATTCTATATGTTAAGGAAAGAGGAGGCCTTGCTCAAAAGTCAGCTCCCTCTTATTTCTTTTATACCTGAGTTCCCTTCCATCAAGGGAGCCAAGCCATGTCTTCCTGAGTTAGCGCTAAGTCTAAACTGACAATTGAGCTGAGGCACATGAGTAAGAGAAAGTAATTGCAGCTTCCAAAGTACATGGTTGGTGTCTAGCTTTTATTGAGGAATGGATTTTCAAGGAGTGAGTGAGTGAAGCACGAAGGCAGAAAGGATCTGAATTGGTGATGGGATGCTAGTATATCTGAGATAGACTCACTTAAAGGTGGCTCAATTAAGGTGTGGTTTTGATTTGGGATTTAACATCTTGATGTAGATTTCTGTTTGTCTTTGTCTTTGGTTTTGTTTTCAAGGTAATACTGGTATCATAAAATGAAGGATTTCATTTACTTTTTGGAAGAGATTGTGTAAAATTCATGTTAATTTTTTACTGAATATTTGATAAAATTCTCATTGAAACTATATAGGCCTAGAGATTTCTTTTTTGAGTAGCTGTTTATTACAAATTTGTTTCCCTTAATAGTTACAGGCTATTCAATTTATCTATTCTATATTGGGTGAGTCGAAGTTGCTTGTATCATTATAGAAATTGGTAGATTTCATCTAAGTTGTCAAGTATATTTTTGTCTTATCTAGGTTGTCAGTTTCTTCACCCAATCTGGAAAATATGAAATCTCAAAAATAAAACCCAGGGAACTCATCACTTTGTCATTCTTTTGGTACCAACTTTCCTAGTTGGTCTACCTTTCAGAGTCTTTTTATTTTTCTTTTATTTATCATGTTCAAGATTTCAAATTATACATAGTTGGAATTATACGGGAAAGTATATTTAATCTTCCCTAATGTGGAAGACCTCTTACTGCTAATTTTTAAAAGAACTAAAGTAACATTATTTTTAACAAAGATGATTCATTTAAGTTCTAAGAAGTGACTATTCCACTTGAAATTGTCACACTGTATCTAAAATGCTAGATGTCATTCGCAGTCATATTTTTTAAAACATTTATCATTAATGTATAAAAATGGAGTTAAATCCATATAGTATATTAGAAAATAATGTCGTATGAAGAATATTTCAGAGATCTAGGTCTAATAATGTGTTGGACTAGTTGCCAAAGAGTAGGTTTGTTCTTCATGAATTCTGAGGGATGACAAATAAGGTTAATATGCTCTTGCTAAATACAGGAAGTTCCATCTCAACAGAAAGGACTTACAATAATATCTAACTCTGAGTATTTTATGTAACCAGATCTAAATATTTTCCATGCAGCTTATCTTGTTTTCTTCTACCACATACAGGGTGGGAAAAATGGAGTCTCGATATCCTTAGAGAGAGAGGGGGACCAAAGCTTGAAGAAGTTGAGTCACTTATTCAGCCCACATGATGAGTACATAGTAGAGTTAGGATTTGAACCCAAGAGTGAAGGTTGTTTGACTGAAGCGTGAGGGTTGTTACCCACTATACTCCACCGCTTCTCAGACAGAGCTTCTGGGTAGTCAAACAGGCTGCATCCAGATTTCATAAAAACCCTGTTACTGCAGAAATAAGTTTTTCTTCTTTAGCTATAGCCTAACATCTTACAGTGAAAGGATCTTTCCTTACCTCATTCATAAGAAAATAATGGACTAGCTGCATGCGTCTCTTCTTTGCATCTCAGTCTTTTACTCATTTGAAATTGAGTCTGTACACATATCTGAAATGCGCTGGTCTTTCTTCCCATGCACCCCAACTGGTTCATTTGAAAACCGCATTTCTCAGCCTCTGTGACAAGAACAAGGAAGCTCCTCACCACCAGGAAATTAGAGCCAAAGTTAGAATCTTTTGGACGTTTTCCTTTCTACAACATTCTTGCTCCAGTTTCTTTGAAGACTGTATTAATCTACATTAATTTTACACTGAATGCTTCACATCTCATCCTGAAGGGAGGATTTTCAAAATGGAAAAAAAGTTTTAATCATGGCAAATTTTGTTCAACTCCTGCTTTGATAAAAGCTCTTTTTAATCTAGTTTTTAGGCCCATAGAACTCATGTAAAAGTAAATCTAATACTTTATGCCTAGGATCTGGCAAGTAATGATGAGGTAATATTTATTTTAATATATAACTATATGTGAGTGTGTGTGCATGGGTATGTGTATGTGTGCACTGATGTGTGTGTTTGTGTGTGTGTGCTTAACAGTTAGGAGTACTAGCGTTGATGTCAGACACAGCTGCTTCTGTACTTGTCTTCCACTTATTAATTGTAGAATTTGGCTCTTCTCTCCATCTGTTAAACTGGAGGTAATTAAGAAATCTCTCTTATAGTTTTGAGGTGATTTTATTATACCTAACACTCCTAACACATAGGAAGCATTCCATTATCATTACCATCCTTCCCCTTTCCACTTCTCTCATCAATTAGATAAGGAAAATTTTTTTTTTCCATTCTCTATGCTAATACTTAAGCAGCAGTTGCTTACTCCAATCCCAAGCAAAAAATATATTCCAGAAAAGGTGCAGGTAACTTATCATCTGAATGAGGCTCCAATTCTCAAATTAACTAGAGCAACAGGTCCATTAGAAAATTCTACCCAATTCTGTAGCCACTAGTGACATGCGTCCACCAAGCACATGAAATATCTTAAGTGAGACTGAGGACCTGAATTTCTAGTTTAATTTAATTTTAAATAAATTTAAATAGCCACATGTGGTCAGTAGTTAGCTAACTGGACTGCACAGCTCTAGAGACTGGTTCCACTGCAGAGCTGATATTTAAAATAAAATCCCTAGAAGCATTAAATGGTGCTGAATTGAGTATTTCTTGGACTTCAAGAGTTTTAGAAGCTTTGGCAAATAGATGCTTCAAATTAGGGCTTCCTACACTCTCATTTTATTTATACCACTCAATCCAACTTCATACCCTGTTCTCACCTCTCCACATTAAACAGGGGAAATCAGGTTGCACTAAATATCTAGTAAATTATTAATTAAACAGATCGTCTAAGAGCTCATGTAAAGGTTTTGACACTCTTATTCCCGTCGATGAAAATATGGGAGAAAGAGAAGGTGAGGTGGTGTTATTAGCACTTGAGGGTGTCTTTTCAACGGTCCATGGCAAATGAGCACACAATGTCACTGCCCTTACAGATGAGGACAAAGCTCCAATGAGATTGGATATACTTTTTTGGCAAGTCTGCTAATATGGCAAGATTTAAATGTCATCATAACTAATCCTTAGAGGGTTATTTGAATCCTTTTAAGGAAGAGACTTAAAAAATTCAACATCTTGTCAGATACTTACATTATGGTATGTGTCAGCCAGGTTTGTGCCTTACAAAAGTGAGGCACAAAGCAAACTGAGATTTAACAAATCCTGGACCTCCTGATTCCTGGGCTATTATATTTTATCCTTGACTCACTAGTCTGTCTCACCTTTGCTCAGGACAAGGCACTAGCACTTCTTTGACTAATTCTCTGAAGCAAATATCATCAAATGACCTACTATGCCCAGAAATTTTATGACTGCTGAACAGAGTTTTGTCCTGGTGCATAAAGTCAAAAGATTGGTGAAGAATTCTCAAAAGGAACTTTGGCCTGCAAAGAAATGAACCTACAACCTGAGATGTCACAAGTCCAACTCACAAAAGCCATAGTGATTGTTCTCAGAGAGGAATGTGATCTGAGAGAACACAAACTTGAATTGGCAAAGCCCTTTTTTGCCACTGTAGACATGTACTTTCCTAATAACCGATGAGAGGAAATTGGCTAATTGTTTTGGTTGCACCTACTCTAGGTTCAGAAACAAATTATTCATGGCACAAGAAGAAATTTCAAAACATAGACAAATGCCACATTATATCACTAAAGGATGCAACAGTAATTTACAGATTTTGCTACTTCACAGGGCCTAAGGTTTCCAGGAACACGTCAGCAGGTCGGTACAGAGTCAAGGTCATGCTCTGGAATAGTCTTTAGAAAGGCCAAACGGGAAAACCTGCTAGGGAAGTAAGAGAAGCACAGACCATAATCTTCAGTACCGCTGAAGCAGATGATTCAAATAGTGTCACTCAGAGGAGACTGTGTTTTGGCTGATGATGTCTAGGGAGAAATTGGATGACTACAACTTGTGTTTAGTGACAAGGAGCATTCAACTGCAATGCCTGGCTTGGTGACCTAGCTATTGGCATAACTACACAGCAGCCGTTGTAAGTCAGTGCTTGCTTACATTTTTTAAAAACTGTATCCTATTGAACTGAAGCTAATGTTTATATATGAAGAAGCTGGACCTGCCCACCAAACATACTGAAATTCTCATTGTATCCTAGAGGGAGGGTGTTAAGCTTTAGTTTCATGTGTCAGTTTGTTTTCCTTAGGTTCATAATAAATATTTTTAAGTTTGCCAATAAGGGTTTGAGAATGTTTTTTTCTACTGAATTAGACTTACATACTACATCCAACTCTGTTAACCAGCCCAGGCAAAGAAGTCAGTCATTAAAAAGACCCAGGGAGTAGTGGACTGGCTTCCTGAGATGTTTCTAATCGTGGAATCTGACAGGATCCAGGCTACATCTAGGAAGCACTGGGACATAGCTACAATCCCTTCAAAGGGCCAGCTCCAAACACAAAGGTCTAAATAGAAGCTTTCTCTGTGAAATGTCACCTCACATTTTCCATAGAATAAGATTCAAAAGCTAGTGTTATACTGAGTGCTAAACTCAAACAACCTAAGATGTTCTGAAGTCCTGTGTAGCTGCTGAATTAATATACAAATAAGCTATTTTTTAGACTACAGTTAAAGAACAGCCAATGTTAGCCAACTGGGAAAGAAGGGTATGAAAAGCGGTAAAGAAATTAGAAATCAGATGGCACATCCATCCTGTCACAGGAAATAGACAATCATGGCTAAGAATATTGATGGAAATATTGAAAATCAATTTTAAGTGTTTTTTACATGGAAAATCAAAAGTAGGACACTTCATACATCACTACTGGCCTGCTTCTTTCATTCCTTGCCTTTCATTTTGACTTTGTGCTTCTCCCACCCCCACTTTTGTCAGGTTGTTGGCTTCTTGACTCAAGCAGAGAAAAAGAAAACTGGATATGTTTCCAGCCTGAAATTTCCTTTAGAAAGGTTCGCACACGAAATGCCTCACTGTTATATGACAATATGCCGAGTCCAATAACAACCGAGATTCCAGTTCGATGTAACAGCAAAGCAGACCTTTATTTATCTAGGGTCCAACCACACAGAGCCTGACCCAGCAGGTGTGTTACAAGGAAGGACCCCGACCCACGGGTGCTCGGAGACTTTATAGGGTTACAGCGGTGTGGGGAATTTCCATTGCAAAGCTTTGAGCTGGTACCCACAGGTTCCTGTTCGACCTAGTTCTAAGAATTGAAGCTTCACAGAAACGAAACTTAACTGTGCCAACCAGAAACGAAACTTACAAGAGGCCTTTACATTTCTCTACATTATGAATACAGACCCCAAAGGACAGTACAAAGTTGGCGTGACCCCGGAGACTGATGGAGGTCAAGTCAAGGAAAAGCACAAGTTTTCTTAAACAGCATGGACTGCCTTCTTGTCCTGAGTTAGCTTGATAATTTACACTTAAACTCTACATAGTCCTTTGCCACATGATAAAGTACAATTTCCTCTGGGTTGTGCAATGCTGCAATTTAACCTCCCTCATTAATTTGCCAACAACTCAACACCACGTTGATTTTTCTGTGCAGTAGTAATTAGAGAAATGATGGGGCTGCAGCTTAAGGAGGGAGAAAATGGGCCATCTCTTGTCCTAAGTTATGGAGATGCCAGAATTGTCAGGGCTGACTCCTTTGTTACTTTATTTCCAATAAAAATCGGAATCAACTATATATAAATAATGACCCAATTAATTCATTTAAATGAATTCACTAATTTAAAATGAATTGTTATCAATTGTTAGGAGCAGCTTATATTACCCCAGCATCTTGGATATTAATTCCATACAAAGCTGACTATATATTTAACTCACAATGAAGGCAGTAAAAAAGCAAGGCCATGATATACAGAATATATAAGAAAACTTAAAAAGTGCAAGAAAATCCAATTATGTATATTTCTTAACAGTTAACAGTTCCTAATATTTAGCCTTATTCTCTCGCTATTAAAAAATATATATCATAGGATTAATTATACCTCTTGTCAAGAAACTGATTGAAAGCAGTTATAATAGAGGAAAAATAAGTAAATTTTCTATCCCCTTCAGTTGACCAAAGCAAAAGATTTGCTTAATTGGGTATCATAGTTGAATCTTTCACCGTTTAACTACCCAGTAAATAAAAACTGTTTTCAAAAGTCAGATAATTAGGTGTCAAAGCATGCAATATCCAAATACATGAGGGAAAAACACCAGGAAATTGCCTCATACCCTCCCCCCCAACAAAAACACATGGACTTTTCTTAAAGGAACATATTCTCTAGAATATTTTATGAACATGACCTAGGAAAAGGGTTTTAGTGGTATTAAGTGAACATTCGTGCAACATTATTGGTAAAAAAAAATGAATTACAAAATAATGAATTCCAAGGAAGAAGAGCTGTCTGGAGACTCTCAAGACTCTCAAGAAAAGTCATGGGCATTTTCTTTTCTTTTTTTTTTTTTTAAGATTTATTTATTTATGCATACAAGCTGGGATACAGGCCAAAGGCATGGGGCAGCGAGAGGGTTCACCAGAGACACAGCGGGGAGCAGAACAGGCAGATCAATGGAAATACACTGCTTAGGGGATAAGCAGGTGAGGCAGGAGAGGTCTGCCGCACCATGTGGGATTCTCCCTGGCTGGGCGTCGAACTCACATTGCAGCTGTCGACAGCTCCACAGCACAGTGCTTAACCGCTGCGCCACCAGGGAAGCCCAGTCATAGGCATTTTCTATCAACTATTTCATTCCTTACAATGTATCAAGTTCCACAGGGTCCTCATCACCTTACCACGAGTTCATGGCCATAAATGATTCAGCGTAGTATTCATCAGACCCCCTTCCCTGGTGCATGAAGAAGCTAGCAATAAGAACCTCCATGCTTCCAATATTTAAGTATATTGCACAAAAACCTTTTACTCAGAATGTATAGTATTTCCAAATCATACCCTAATTTTTAGGCCAAATGAATATAGTAGTTTTGTGATTCAAATGATCTTTTCCTGTTCTTTTTCGAACCCTACTACTTCCTCAATATATGCGGTCATGTTTAAGCTTGTTTCAAGCATCTGATCCGTTATAGCTATTTCTTTTGGAAAACTGCTGCTGCTGTGGCTGCTTAGTAGATGTCCTGTCTTCAAGGTTCAGGGGTCGTTATTAAAAGAACTTGAAAGACACATCCCTCAAAGCGAAGGAAGCGAAAGACAATATAAACAGATGGGATTATATCAAAATAAAAAGCTTCTGTACAGCAAAAGAGACATTAACCAAAACTGACAGACACCCTACCAACTGGGAAAAGATCTCTGCACACAATACATCTGATAAAGGACTGATAACAAAAATTTACAAGGAACTCACACAACTCAACAAAAAAAAAGCCAATAACCCAATCAAAAAATGGGCAGAAGAGCTCAAAAGGCACTTCTCCAAAGAAGAAAAGCAAATGGCCAACAGATACATGAGAAAATGCTCAACATCACTTATAATCAAGGAAATGCAAATCAAAACCACGATAAGATACCACCTCACACCTGTGAGGATGGCATGCATTAAAAATACAGGCAACAACAAATGCTGGAAAGGATGTGGAGAAAAAGGAACTCTTCTACACTGCTGGTGGGAATGTGAACTGGTCCAACCACTATGGAAAGCTGTATGGCGATTCCTCAGACTGCTAAACATGGAGCTTCCGTACGACCCAGCAATCCCACTTTTGGGAATTTACCCAAAGGATACAAAAACACTAATCCGAAAGGATACATGCACCCGTATGTTCATTGAGGCACTGTTCACAATAGCAAAGGTATGGAAGCAACCCAGATGTCCAAAAATAGATGACTGGATCCAGAAGATGTGGTACATATACACAATGGAATACTATTCAGCATGGAAAGAAGATAAACACATGCAATTTGCAGCGACATGGATGGAATT
>PVIJ01011820.1:0-52786 GCA_004024925.1 Scalopus aquaticus
AGCAGTCTGAGGAATCGCCATACAGCTTTCCATAGTGGTTGGACCAGTTCACATTCCCACCAGCAGTGTAGAAGAGTTCCTTTTTCTCCACATCCTTTCCAGCATTTGTTGTTGCCTGTATTTTTAATGTGTGCCATCCTCTCAGGTGTGAGGTGGTATCTCATAGTGGTTTTGATTTGCATTTCCTTGATTATAAGTGTTGAGCATTTTTTCATGTATCTGTTGGCCATTTGCTTTTCTTCTTCGGAGAAGTGCCTTTTGAGCTCTTCTGCCCATTTTTTGACTGGGTTATTGGCTTTGTTTTTGTTCAATAAATGGTGCTGGGAAAACTGGACAGCCACATGCAAAAAAATGAAGCTAGACTACTACCTCACACCCTGTGCAAAAGTCAACTCAAAATGGATAAAAGACCTGGATGTAAGACCTGAAACCATAAAATGTATAGAAGACAATATAGGCAAAACTCTACACGACATAGATCTCAGCAAAATCTTGAAAGACACATCCCTCAAAGCAAAGGAAGTGAAAGACAAGATAAACAGATGGGATTACATCAAAATAAAAAGCTTCTGTACAGTAAAAGAGACATTAACCAAAACTAACAGACACCCTACCAACTGGGAAAAGATTTTTGCACACAATACATCTGATAAAGGACTGATAACAAAAATTTACATGGAACTCTTCTTTCAACTCTTTGACTTCAGTGAAAGACTTTTTTCCCCTGGCTATGCTGTTGCCTCTCAGATTGCTCTTTTGAGCGAGTCTTTAATTCCTCAGTTACGTAAAAGTACAAATAATCACAGCTGTGCTAGAAATAAGAAAACCACAAAAAAATTATATCTAATTTTAAAGTTCTGTAATAGCACAGCATGTGCAATTAGTATAATTACATTTAAAAGAATAAAATAAAGAGGGCCTCCCTGGTGGCACAGCGGTTAGGCTCTGCACTGTGGAGCTGTCCGCAGCAGCGGCAAAGCGAGTTCAACACCCGGCTGGCGAGATTCCCACATGGCACAGCAGACTTCTCCTGCCTCACCCACTGCTCCCCTCAGTAGTGTATTTCCGTCCATCTGTCTGTTCTGCTCCCCACTCTGTTTCTGGTGAACCCTCTCGCCGCCCCACGCCTCTGGCCCGTACCCCAGCTTGTATGCACAAATAAATAAATCTTTAAAAAAAAAAGAATAAAATAAAGATCTGATGTTGTACTTGCTTTTTATTGTTTTCTTTTTCATAATTTGGACCAAGTTATTCTCACCCTGGAAATAAACTAGAATATAGAAAGTATAAATACTAAGACCACAGCTAATATAAACTTGTTAATAAGGACAGAGACCATAGTCTTAACATCTGAACACCACTATACTAGGGAGATTTTCACTTAGCAATTAAATATGTAATTCCCATCTAACTCTTTAATATCGAACAATTCTAAAGGATTTTCTATTACTGGCATTCAATAAAATTTAAGTGGCTAATTAGAAGAAGAGAAGAAAAATAATGAATGCACAAATACATGTCCAGGAAAATAAATATTCTTAAAGCTTTCCATATGCTTTAAGAACATTTCATGTATATGAAATCATCTTTATTAAAGCTAATTAAGTCCATGGTTTCAGGTATTTTTAATCCACTGATTGAACACATTTAAACCAAACCCAACCCTAGTTTTTTGCTGCAGTCAGTTAGCCTCACAATATTATGAGAATTTATCATTGGGACAAATGACTGGTTTTGACACTGGGACTTAATATATACATCATCTCCCTGCGTCATTTACCTGGACTAGCTCACAAGGTCTCCTGTCACCCAGCTCATCCTCACATACTTAATCTTTTACCAGAGATTTTTTTTCTACTTGGAAAGAAAGTAAAAATACGTTTAATATAAATTACAGCTTTTATGTGTTATTTTCCTTTATCAAAGTACTAAAATCATATTCTGAGTACCATATGTGAGTTTGACTAGAACTTTCATCAGGGGCCCAAATGGCAGTGGGATACCAGTTCTGTCTCTTCAGGTTATCAAAGCCTTTTCTGTAATCACTATAGGAAAACATTCTTTTTTTGCCTTTTTTGAACATATTGAGTTTTATTTATTTGTTTGTTTTCATTGAAATCACATGGGCTTACAAAGTTGTTTGTGATTTAGAAGTACACGATCTCCCCTTCAGGTATTGTTACCACACCACACCCACCATCAAGACTCCCCTTGTCCTCCATAATAAAAAAAAATATTCTTATCTGTTTTACTGACTTCCTCTTCCTTCTTCAGGATTCACCATCTTTCCTTAAAGCCACCTAAAATGCCAAACATTCAACCTATCTTAATTTAGGATAAATTTGTTTGGGTTGTATTAATTGACTTATTAAAAATTGCTGCTTATTGTAAATATGTGATTTTTCACCTTGACTTAGTGTTATTTATTACTTAGTCTTTCTTACCCTTTTTTTTGGGTTATTTTAAAATCCATGTTAAATAGTTCCTGCTTCTTGGTACCCATTTGAAAGCATCCTGAATATGCCCGTGACAGTGAAATGTGAATGTGAATATATATCCGCAGTTTAGAAAGTTTGACCTCATGATTTTTTTTATTTTGGTTTATGTTTGAAACTATTATTTATACGTCTTTTAACTAGCAAAAGTCACTTTCATGGACCTACTTCAAAAAAAAAATTCAAATATCAAGTAAATTCTTGCCATAATGCTTTCTTTTACTTCAAGCTAGTTATAAAATTGATGATTTTTCACTGCCATTAATTTGTCCAGTAAGTAAATTCTCTCTGACATTGTTCATAATAATTTCATTTGGACAAGTGAATTGACAAAAGTTTTTGGTTTGGTCTTATTAGGGCACATCTATGTATCTGCCATCTACCACTCAATTATTCCTATGCTCTGTTACCAAGTCAAACTTTGTGCAGTTGTAAAACAAATATACAGCAGTCACAGAAAAATATAATCTGAGAGCTAAACAGCTGTTTAAAACTAAGTGGACAACAACCCAAAAATTAGTGATTACAACTACCAGGTGGACAGATGATATTCTAGGTTGGAGTATTTTTCTAAAAATTTTTATTATGTCCAGGCAAAAAAAAAAAAAAAAAGAAAAAGAAAAAAGATAGTTTCTAACATCAATTAGCATGTAGTTGCTCTTACTTAAAATCTTCATGTGTAAAGTGCATTATCTTTTGAATATTAGTCCATTGATAATTATCAACAATTTTTCTGATCGTTCATGCTATCTGATACTGCAATATATACAAAAGAAATAATTTTTATCAATTTGTGTGTCTCTGAAATAGAATACTTCTACCACACTGACAGGCAGATAGTACCAAGAGAGTGATTCACACATTAGCTATTAGATGCTTTGAGAAAAAACAGCTTTCATTGTCAATGTCAATTAGGGTTTTGTTTTGTTTTGTTTTGATTTTCAAAATAAGGTCTTTTTAATGATATAATGTCAAATCAAATTTCATAGAATAATACACATGACTAAATGGTATCATCACTAGGAGATTTAATATTTTGAACCCATTCTCTTCCTCTTCCCAAATATCAATGAACTAGAGCATCAACACTGTTTAAAATTCCTTTTGAAATATTTTTGAAAAGTGGTTAGTTTTGTCCACTATCTAAGAGTATTTGTTCACACAAGATACAAACACATTTGCTTTTAGAAATGTCTTTATTTCTCTATGTTTAGGATACTAACTTTATGTCTAGGAAGTTTCAGAATGAATTTGAATGACAGCATCATATCAGATTTAAAAAATTAAATCAAACTCTAAACTGTAAGAACCAAACCTGTAGAAATGTTACCAAAAAAATGTGAATTTTTATTATGGATGTAAAATTTTAATATGCAATATCAGGCAATGATTTTTTAGTTATGACACCAAAAATATGAGCAATCAAAGAAAGAATCAATAAATTGGACTTCACCAAAGTAAAAACTTCTGTGCTTGAAAGGTATCATCTTGAAATAAAAAGACAACTTATAAAATATGAGAAAACACCTGTAAATTCAAGATTTAAAATCTGACTTGAGAATAAATACAGAATATTTATAGCTAAATGATAAAAAAGTCAAATAACTAATCAAAAAAAGGCAAAGCATCTAGAATAGAATTTCAGGCAACGAAGATACATGTCAATATGTACATTAAAGATGTTCAAAAGTCACTGGTTATCAGATAATTAGAAGCCAAAACTGCAATGAGATGTCATTTCACACCCATCATAGCAGCTACAGACAAAAAGAAGACAGTTATTGGTAAACCTATGGAGTCATTTGAACCCTCATCCATTAATCCAGACCCTCCATGTCCCCAATACCTGCTTTATTTGGCTCACACACAATCTAGTAGGACCTCTGTCTCCCCACCCTAATCTCCTATGGCCAAGAACTAGACAACCAGGGACAGTCCCTTATGCCCACCCAAATTATTCCCAAACCTAAACCTGTTTACCCTACCTGTTCCTTCTCATGCAAACGACATGAAAATTCCTGCACATATTTCCCCCTCAATTCTCCTTGGCTCCTGAGTAAACATGGTGATCCCTATTTAGCTCCCTGGATGTAGCAGGCTCCTTCTCTTGGGATCTGTGGGTATAAAAGACTATCTTTTAAACCACCTCACACCTGTGAGGATGGCACACATTAAAAATACAGGCAACAACAAACGCTGGAAAGGATGTGGAGAAAAAGGAACTCTTCTACACTGCTGGTGGGAATGCGAACTGGTCCGACCACTATGGAAAGCTGTATGGCGATTCCTCAGACTGCTAAAAATGGAGCTTCCATATGACCCAGCAATACCACTTTTGGGAATCTACCCAAAGGACACAAAAACACTAAGCCGAAAGGATACATGCACCCATATGTTCATTGAGGCACTGTTCACAATAACAAAGGTATGGAAGCAACCCAGATGTCCAAAAATAGATGATTGGATCAAGAAGATGTGGTGCATATACACAATGGAATACTATTCAGCATTCAAAGTAGATAAACACATGCATGCAGTGACATGGGTGGAATTAGAGGGGATCATACTCAGCGAAATAGGCCAGAAAGAAAGAGAAAAATATCAAATGGTTTCACTTATAACAGGACTATAGGGAAACCAAATAGGAGAGAGACACTCAGCAGCGGGGGGGAGAAGGGGGCTATAAGGTCACAAAATGAAGTAGAAAAGGACACAAGGGACCATGGAGATGGATCACGGGGGAACCGGTGGTGGGTTACCCAAGGGGACTACAAAATGTAAAATATATAAATAACAATAGAATATATATATTCAAAAAATAAATAAAATAAAATAAAATACTATCTTTTAAATGGCAGTCATCTCCTGATCTATTGCCCTTGCCACACCTAAGTAATAGTTCAACCTTATTTTAAAAGCAGCTGCTTTGGGGAATGGGCTGACAGGTCCTTAGGGGTTAGACAGAGTAATCATTTGGCACCACAATTCTAAAATACACACTTGAAAAACTGTATACACAAGTTTATACAAAAATGTGTACAAAAATGTATACAAAAATGTATACACAAATGTTCATAGCAGCATTACTCTTAATAGGCTATAATTGGAAATTACTCAAATGTCCATCAACTATTGAACAAATATATAAATGTAGTTAACATTCCATGGAATGGTTTTTGTCAATGAAAAGAAGTAGAATAATAATCCCTATTAGAACATGGACAAACTTGTGAAGTGAAAGAAGTCAACCACAACAGGATCTTGTGTTGTATGACTTGATTTACCCAAATGTTCACATAAGGAAAATCTACTGAGACAGAAATGAGATTAGGCCTGGGCAGAAGTGAGATTGAGTGTTCATAGGAGATTTCTTTTTGGTACTAAAATTGATTGTAGAGATGATCATTATACTAAAATCATTGAACTGTATACTTTAAATGGCTGAATATATGAACTATACTATATATCTGTTATGAAAACATATTACTATAATACACTATAATAATAAAGAAGAAATATGATCATCTCAATAGAACAGATTGCATTTGACAAAATTTATCACCCATTTATGATTATATTATGGACCTCACAGCAAAGTTCCTCAATATGATGAAGTTTTTGAAAATAACTATTGTTAACATCATATCTAATGGAGAAAGAGGGAGTGGAAAGAAAAAAACTATAAAAGATTACATATAGCAGATTTAATAGCTAATAACTGCATAGAACAGAGACATCTATTGAAGAGAAAGTAGATTAAATCAATTGTATCTTGTATACTGTAGTGCTACTTAGTGATAAAATGTACGAAAATTCCTTACATATGCAACAGCATGAATGAATCGCCAAATGATGTTTAATGAAAGAATCTAGAAATATGAAGTCCCTAAAAAGGCAAAACTAAGGTATAGTGATAGAAATTAGATTAGTTCCCTGTTGTGGCAATTGAAAGTAGTTTGGAAATGTGAATGCTAGAAATACATTACATTTTGTTTTCAGTGGTGCTTACGTTGTAATATACGTTAAACAAAATTCAACGAGCTGTACACTTAAAATCTGCATATCTCCTTATATGTAAATATACCAAACAAAGCTGCCAAAAATTATTAATCTGCAATATCAAGGCTCATGGACAATGAGAACGGCACAATAATTTACTAAAATAGAGCATTTACAAAGTAGAATTGACTTTGGAGAGACTCCGTAACCTCATAGCTCTGGGATGTAATGACTGAGAAAATTGTTTAATGAAATATACAGATTCAATCTCTTCCCTCAAAATTTAGTTTATGACACATTGCATTTTTATGATTAATCACTTGATAGATGCTAACTTTGAGGTAGAGAAAATAATTTTGTTTGTTAAGTGAATATATTTTTTTTGTGTTCACCTTTCAGGAAATAAAAATAACTCTATTTCTTTTACCTTATTTCCTAAAAGCTAGAACAAATATATGGACCACACATTTTAAAGAGCACTTCAAAAACCTCCTCCTTCAGCTTCCCTTAGTTCAATTTGGCATTTGTAATGTAAAATGTCCTACCAGTAAAAACAAGACACACGTCTAACACTGATGATATCAAAACAACGTTCATCTCAATACTTTGTTCAATATCAGCGAAAAAGTATACACTCAAACACTGTAGAGAGAAATGTCCAAGTGGTGCCTTTCTTCTATGGTGTTTTCAAGTGCTAAGATTGTAAATAAGGAGATAGAAACACCCTTGAAGATGTTTACACTTAAGCATAGTTACAGTGCTCTGGTGATTAATTACAGTGGTCACACTTGCCTGATAGAAAGAACTCAGGTAAAGATGATTTGTTTGTTTGTTTCATTCTCATTTCACCAGAACACAAGTACTAGCAGCTCCAGCTGAAGACACTTCAGGTGCCGCTCCTAGCAGCTGCTGCAACAAATCAAAGCCCCGTTCTTCTATGTATGAAAAACACGAAAGAACAACTGGTGGATTAAAATCCTCACTACGAACTCTACAGACAGATCAAGAGCAGGTTAACTAGCATCCGCTTAAGGAAAAAAGTACAGCACTGAGAAATCATTTTTATCCTCTTTACTCAGACACCTGGATTAAAGACACTTTGAAAGAGAAAATTGCAGTTGGTAATTAGGACATTTGGCTTGGATTTTTCTAATGTAAATTTTTTGAAAAAGATAAATACTGCACATATGCAAGGTATTATTAGTGTTCCAGTATGTTATCAGTTTTATATATTTCTTAGTAAAACAAGCGAGTAAAAGATTTCACTTCTGTTTAATCAATTAGTATCTGATTTCCCATTTAGGAAATCAGGAATAAGGAATAAGAAATATAACAGGGGATGGGCTGGTGAATTTGGTAAAATTGGCTTCATATCTCTGAAAGGGAGAATTATAATTCTATGATAGTTTTAATATTCCTTCTAACTCTTAATTCCCTTGAGTGATTCACTAATAAGCCATCACTTTAGTGAGTCATACACTAGTGTTGTCTCATTTTTTCATAGTAAAAATTCCTGTCAAATCCATAATTTTTTTTGTGCATTCAATATTATTTGAATATTATTTGAATACACAATATATTTTCTATATTTTGAGTGCCCTATGTAACGTAAAAGCTGTAAGTCCCTGAAAAGCTTTCTTTCTCTGAGAAGTAGGTACATCAATAACATATCACACTGTGCTGAAACACGAAAATAAGTATCATACCTCACCAATAAACAACATTTGTCAAATAATGAATTTTTCATAGTCTATATGAAATAAATGCAGAAAGAAAGTACTTCCTCCAAAATGACACTGCAAAGCTAATATGGAAAGCACACTAATCTTCATTACATGGCAGACGTTACTTAAACTACTTAGCTCTCGAGATAACAATGATTTAAATTTGACTTTAATGTAGAGAACAAACTACAGTACATTTTTCCATTTAGAATGAATGCAGTTTAAAATAAATGAGGTTTAATTTTAGAACATAGTTATAATCCACCTTTTATTTAGAAATCCTGCTGCTCGGATGTAATTTTATTTCCGAAAATCTGCAGCTACAAATTCCATTTTCTTCAGAATACTGCCATGTGAATGAGGCTTGTGAGCAGCACACTCGCTGTTCCCAGTTACCTTCCATTCACAGGACTGTCTTCTGAATGTGCTTTCAATTAGAAAGTCTCAATAAGTTTATTTTAAAATCCCCAAAACCCTATTCAACTCTGCCACTTTGAAAGATCGGGCCATTTTGAAACCCAGCCCCTACTGTTCTTGATTTTGGGAGTCACCCAAACAGGGGAAAAATAAAATAAAAATCATGTGCAAGGAGAGAAGTTTTTAAATTATCCATTTTCTAACATTTAGTGCCAAAAGGACAGATGGTGTAGTCAGCACATGCAGGGTCACACATCTTTGGAAATCTAATCGCAGTATCTACCTCCTATCGTAACTAATTCTGTCTGTAAGCACTTGTAACAGTATTGAAGGAAGAAATGAAGCAAACAGTTTTAATCCCTCAAAATGCAGAGATGGTAGCCCGAGAAGTTAGCAAATGAAAGAAAAAGAGCAATAAAGAAGTGTCACAAGAATATCACCCTTCCATTCTAGCAATTGAATAGCACACGGATTTACAACATAAAAATCTATGCCACTTTCAATTTGTTGTAATTCCTTCTTCATCTAGCTCAAATAAGTCCCGTTTCAGAAAAATCTCTAGTAATCATCATATTGACACTTCATCTAGACTGAGTGCTAATGAGCCAAGATTTTTCTGCCATAATTTTTACCCAAGAGCTCACACTGTCACAGTCCATCAAAGAAACAGTGTGAGGCACACTCTCAATCTAAAAACACTTTCCTTTTCTAGAAGATTCTGTTTTCAAGTGTAGGGGGTTATTTGTTCCTGAATATCTTTCTCCCTACTCTATTTCAATTGTCTACATGACTTGTAATGAAATGAAGCAAGAATAAAAATGTTCCCTTCAAAGTCAATTTGTGTCTTTCTTTATCCTTTCCAAAATCTGATTATTTTCATTTAGTCGAAGCCCTTTAGAAGGAAATCTCTAATAGCAGCCATGTATTTTCCTGGTCTTAAAATAAATTATGGGAACTTTCTTGGGTAGGGGAAGAGGAAAATATTGTGATAGAAGGAAGACAAAGTTCTAGTAAAAAAAAAAAAAAAGAAGACCATCTAGAAGCTTCTGAGCAAGTTTATTTCACATCAATGGCACTTTCTTAGCTATATCTTCCTGATGTCTTTCTTTTTTCCAAATTTATAAAAATCATCTCTTTTTTTTTCTTGCGAGTCTCCTTAGACCACTGAAATTTATACAGTATTTTCACTGTTTACACGATAGCAATCCAAATAAAGAGTGGATCATTAAGTTATGCCATAACTACTCCCTGCCCTTTCAAGAAACAAACACGGCTATCTAAATGGATCCCTTCTCTTTCTTTTTCTTTTGCTCCTCCCTAAACCCTACCCACAGCCCCCGACCTTTTGTCTCCCCTAAATTTTAATTTTATTGCCAATTGTTAGCAATACTTTCCTCACTGCATGCTTCACTCTTGTCTCTTCTATAGCTCTGTGTCTGATTCCCAGCTATTCTGGGAATTTTGTCAGGACAGCCAATAGCATTTCCCCCAACATCACAGCACATGGAATTGAGTAGTGAAAAACTATGGTGTTTATTTCATAAAACTCTGTGGCAACCAGGTCAGAATTTATTTTTATTGATTTGTGAGTCGTTTACATGTCATTATAATTTTGCGGTAACATTTTAACACCTCCATATGTACACAGTCACTCACCCTCAACCAAACCTCCTAAGCCATTACCCTAACCTCTTACTTCACCTTGCCCCTCCTCCAACCCCAGTTTCCTCTGGTAACCAGTGTGTTTTTCTAGCATCTAAGACTTCTTTTCCTGTGATTTATCAGTATGTAGTTTTTGATTATTTATGTTCCACAGATATGTAAAATCATCTGGTATCTTTCACTTTCTGACTTATTTCTCATAGTATAATCACCTCAAGGTTTATCCATCTTGTCCCAAAGATACTATTTCATCTTTTTAAACAGCTAACTAGTATTTCATTGAGTATATATTCCAATTTCTTTATCCATTCATCTGTCTTTGGGCACTTAGGCTGGTTAGTTCCATGACTGATGAATGTGGATTATGCCGCTATGAACACAGGAGTGTATATATCTTTTCATTGTAGAATTTTCATATTCTTTGGATAAATACTTAGTATTGATATTGCTGGGTCATATGGAACTTTCATTTTTAATTTAATTTATTTATTACTTTATTTTATATTTTTATTCGCCTCTAAGGATAATTCACATCCTTAGAGGATGCATCAAATTGCAATTCCACCAACAGTGGAGAGTGTTCCTTTTTCTCCACATCCTTGCCAACATTTACATTCTACATTCTTTTAGATACAGGCCATTCTGACAAGGGTCAAATGATATCTCACTATGGTACTGATCAGAAATAGACTACATTTCATCTCCGCAAACAAGCTCTAGAAATAAAGTTGTTTCTATATATATTTGTATTTTTCTGTTGTTGTTTTCTTACTTATCCTAGTAAAAATTCCTGTCAAAATATTTCAGTGTTGAACTGTATAGAAATGTGGCTCCTCTTCATCCAGGTTTGGACAATTTGAGGTGGAAATATATAAAAGGGCAGTAGAGTATCAAAACCTTACTGAAACACACATAGACACAAACACATGTACTCACAAAAGTTAAACAATGATACTAAAGAACATAGACATAGGAGGTGGGGTGGTAAAAATAAATAAATATATAGGTTATTCCAAATCATTATCCATTTTCTCTTGTGGTTCTGTGTAGCGATGTTGCTAAAATAATATATCATCTGCACTTTAACGCATCAGTCTACTGTAGTAATGTCAAATATTTCAATGTGTATTTTTTTTCTAAGTACTTTAGAAACTGATTACAGGACTTGCCTCACAAGGATTGTTGTCAAGTTATATGCAACCGATAAGTTATATACAATTTTTCAAAATACTCTCTGCTGAATCCACTTCATATATGCTCATCCTCTTTTAAGCTTACTCTAAACACCTGTCTGACACATTACTCCATCAAATTATCCCAGTAAGTCAAATTGCAGATTTAACAATCGATTATCTGAATTCATCTTACTCTACTTAGCAGCAATGCTTTAGCCCTAAAATACTTTATTTGATTAACCTTATGGAAATCACACTATTTGGTTTTCTCCCCTCCTTCATTTCACTGATAACTCCTTTCAGTCTTGTTTGTTTTCATCTACTCAACCTATAAACACTGAAAGAACCCAGAGTTCAAGAATTAAATGCCTTCTCTTTTAACCTACATCCAATCCCTAGGAAACTTGATAGCATCCCTTGATTATTAATACCATCAAGTCACCAAAGACACCAGTTTACTTCATCCTAGTCATTTTCCCTGATTTCCAAGTCAACTGACTTTTTGTATCTCCACCCAGATATATAACAGGAATTTCAGACTTAACAGGGATGCAGTAGGAATGACTTGGTCATTGCCAGAGGTTTGTGCCAAAGAACTGATGAGAAAAAGATGCCCAGTCAAGGCCTATATTTCTCAGGAGCCTTATTCTCACCTCATTTCAGAAGGGCTTAAGTCACTAACTTTGGTACAATGTAGGTATAAGTGTTGTTCCCTCACAGGGTGGGAGTAGGTAGAGAATGTGATTTGCCTACTGGTAGGGACAATAGGATTATCTCAAACTCATGGAATGTTAGAAGCATGAGATAGAGGCAACTCAATTCTAGTCAATGATCAGAAGACTTCTCCAACTTGAACACCTACATTGTACTACATGTTAGCGAGAAATAAATATTGAATTAAGTTGTGAGATTGATGGTGGGTTACCCAAAGGGAATACAAAATGTAAAAGATAAATAACAATAAAAAAATTAAAGTGCAAATTCCTCATTTACTTCCTCATCTAGGCCACCCCCAAAACAGAGAAATTCTGATTATGTGCTACCTGCTTAGGTTAAAAACTTTGTAAACATCCTGGACAGCTGTCTCTGACTCTCATGTCTCATCTGCAAATACTCACCAGTCCCTTTGGAACAGCCATTAAAATGAAACCAGACTGTAAACATCCAACATATCCCTCACTGATCAGACTGTAATATTTTTCTATTCATCCTCAGTGCTTCTACACATATGCCCAGCTATAACATTCTTTGCATTTATTTATTTATTTTTTTAGAGATTTATTTATTTATGCATACAAGCTGGGGTACAGGCCAGAGGTGTGGGGCAGTGAGAGGGTTCACCAGAGACAGAGTGGGGAGCAGAACAGGCAAATAGACGGAAATACACTGCTGAGGGGAGCAGTGGGTGAGGTAGGAGATGTCTGCTGTGCTATGTGGGGATCTCCTTGGCCGGGTATTGAACTTGCGTCGCCGTGTCGACAGCTCCACAGTGGAGCGCTTAACCACTGCACCACTGGGGCGGCCCCATTCTTTGCATTTAGAGATGTTTCTCATAAGCAAGTCATATATTGTTGTTCAGGTTCCCTGAGCAGCGGACACTGATAGGAGGATGAGTATGAAGGAAATTTGAAGGAAGAGTGCCCTAAGCATCATCATCTGTGCAAAAGAATGAATCAGGATTGGGCAGAAAGAAAAGATGAGCTACAGAGAAGTCTCAATGAAGGTCTCAGCTAATCCCACGGGAGCTCTGAATGTGTGGCCTTGCATACTAGTTACAACTTTAAGCAGTAAGACCAAGGTTTTATATTTGCACATCAACCATTTTGTGGCATCCTGCCCCGGGAATAAGGCATAGCCTTGGCAAGGCAACTTGCTCCTGGTAAGCAATTCTAGGACAGAACTGATGAGTGAGGGTTTCTGCTGCCAGCATTTTCATCCCCTAAGGAAGTAAGGTCTGCAGGCCCGATCTGGGAGGCACATGACAGTGCCCACTACATCAAATCATGTCACTTCTCTCTGAAAATCTTTTAGAGGCTCCCCGTATTACTGAGAATCAAGTTCAAAGTCCTTTGAAAGACTGCTAAAACCCATCAGCAATCTGGTTAGTAGTTCTTTTGATATTATCTCTCGATATACGTGTCTGATTTATTTTGCTTTGGCCCCGCTGGGCTATTGCTCTCCCATGAATAGGTCAATCACAGACCCACTCCAGGGTGTTTTCACTTGCAGTTCTCTCTACATGGAATTTGTTTTTTTAATACAAATAGCATATGGGTTGGTCCCTTACTTTAGTTCAGGGATTGAGAATGATTTTTCTGTAAAATTTAAATAGTAAATGTTGAGGACTGTGGGCTCTATTCAGTCACAACTACCCAATTCTGACAGTGTAACCCCAAAGCATCACCAGAAAACATGTGGATGAGATGTCTATGTTCCTATAAAACTTAGTTGGCCATATTTGGACTGTGCCTAGTAGTTTACAGACATCTACATCAGTCAAATCTTGGCTCAATGGCTTCCTCCGAAAGCAGTATTATAAACTGATTAAGAACTTTGCTTTCAAATCTGCTTGCTCTGATTTGATTTCTCTCCCTCTTCTAACAATTATTAACTGTATAAATTTCAGTTTCTCTGTGTCATAATTTCCTAACTGATGATTGCATCTTCTACATTAAGTTATGCTAATAGTCAAATGAGAAGGAGGTACATATAAAGCAATTGTAACTGTGCATAACACAAGGTAATTGCTCAATAAAAAGTACCTATCCATCACTCTCAGTCTCCTCGTGTTGTTTAACACTTCATTAATTAACACATAGTTTTCACTCTAATATTACTTCTCCTTTTCACACTAGAATAAAATACTGTGATATCAGGGACTGTCTCCTTGACTCATTGCTGAATTGCCTGATTTTGTCAAAGTACCTTGCATATAGTAGGCCTTCTATACAATTTTTTTGAGTGGATAATTGAATTAAATGATTTCTAAGGTCCCTGAAACTGGCCCCAGGAGACATGAGGTCTTATTCAGGCTACATCAGTAATTTTGGTTTTGGCCAACTCATTTATTTGCACCATAATGTCCTTATTTGACAATGGAAAAGGAAGACCAAATGCTGAAACACTGAAAAGAAACATCAGTCCTATTCCTCAAAATTATAGGTATTTTCTTTCATTTTAAGCTTCTAAGTAAATGCATGTAGATAAACTTAACAATGAGATTCAGGGGGCAGTTACATTATCATTTAGTAGCATTTCACCTTAGGGTCTTGGGTTGCAGCATCAATATTCCTGAACTAGCACAACTGTAATAACTTCCTCAGGATATAGGAAGCTCCTCCAAACTTACACGATCAGACTGATGTGGGCATAACCTAAGGAATGTGTTAAATTAAATTTAACAGTTCCACTTTATCTTGTTTGTAAGTCATGAGCCCTGTTACAAGTAACTGAACTTTAAAAACTTTGACAAACTTCACTTTATTAAAGTTTCAAGGGGAAAAAAATAGAATGATTTTTATTTATCATGACCCCCACTATTTGTATTCTAGAAAGTCCACTCTCTTTCATCTGCATGTCAAAACCTTACCTAACTTCCTTGTTACCATACTCTATGCTATGGTAAAACCACCTGAAGGGGAGAATCCTATGCTTCCAAAAAAAATAAATAAATAATGATGTAAACCAATGTTATATAAAAAAATCTAAAATAAATAAAAGTATCTGGGTATACCCTGATCATTACATTTAAAATAATTCTCCCAGTACACCAACTGTTTTATTTTATTAAGTCCACTTCCTTACTTTTTTTTTTTTTAATGAAGAGCTGATGAACTTTTAACATGCTAACTTAATGCACTATTTTCATGTCTATCATTTATTGTCTGACTCCCTAGAAAATAAGTTCTCCTGGATAGGGATTTGCAGTTTTAGTAATGGATGTTCTAAATACCTAGACCAGTTCACATAGGAGGCTCTCAAAAACAGTAAGTATTTGCTGAACATATTGTCATTAACATATTGCTTTGCTGTTCCTCTTTCATTTCATTCTTTTTTCTGCAATATTTAAATATAGCTATAATTATTTTTTTCACAAAATTAGATCATAAAATTGAAGAATGATATCTAGTCTCAATTCCCATTCCCACCAAATGCCATGGATAATATACACAAATATTGGATGCTCAACAAACATTTGTTGAATGATTGATTGAGTGAATAAGTGATAGTTTAGGAAAATTATGTAATCCTACACAGTAGCCACAGTGCAAAATTCATAGGTTTTTTTTTGTGTGTGTGAGTATGTGTGTGTGTGTGTTCTTTTTGTATTTAACATAGAATGCATATCAAGACATTTTAATATGTGTGTAGTATTTTATTTGAAGAAATAAAAAATCTCCACATAGGAAATATTTACCTCTAATAATCCCAAATAAATTTATTAGCAGTAATTAGAGTTTTCAGAAACCCTGAGGCATTAGCACTGCTGGGCCAACTAATGGTTTTGGGGAAAGAAACTATTATTCTAGAACAATGCTTTGCAACCATGTATAGAAATCATTCAGCCAAAACAAAATTATATTAATTGTATTGACTTTTCTAAGATAATGGCATTTATTTTTTTCTCTGCAGAAGAAAAGGTGGTTGCTGCATTGTTTTTGTGGAACTGCACAAAGAAAGTTTTGAATAATATTGATCTCAGGAGAAAGCACTAAAGTGCTTCTGATACCATTTTAATTACAAAAATGAGAAAATTCCTGGGTTTCTGAATCTAGCTTCATATCTTGGCTTGAAATTATATCTAAATGAATCAAGGTAGATAGTTATTTATTCTATTCACCAAGATTTCTAAAGCCTGTCAGTCTGTATTGCAGGAAACAAGCTCATGTAATTGATGACTGATGATTCATATTTCAAAAAAAAATCTTTTTATAGAAGCTATTCAGTTTCTTAAAATTAAAAAAACCTTACTACAGAAGAAAAGATTTCTAAAAGCAAATATTTTGCATTTTTTATCTTCAAATCATAATGTATCTGGAATGCTTCTTTTTTTTAAGATTTATTTTTTATTTATACATACAAGCTGGGGTACAGAGGCGTGGGGCGGCGAGAGGGTTCACCAGAGACAGAGTGGGTAGCAGAACAGGCAGATCAGAAATACACTACAGAGGGGAGCAGCAGGCGAGGCAGGAGAGGTCTGCCACGCCATGTGGGATTCGCCCTGACCGGGTGTCGAACTCGCGTCGCCGCTGCTGACAGCTCCACAGCGCAGCGCTTAACCTCTGCGCCACCGGGGAGGCCCTGGAATGCTTCTTTTATGTTCACATGAATTCTCTTGCTTCATCAATACATTATTGAACTCAGACTAAGAGAGTTTCTGGGATCTAAACATAAAACAATGGTATAACTTTGGACTTCGGGTAGTTTCAGAATAACATGTAGCCAATTTTAAAGGTAGTGATAGGTACTAATTACAAGTATACTAAGTTTCAAATGAAAAAATAATTTTAATAATTCCATGAGCATTAACAAACCAACTTGTGAAAATAGTTTAGATTATCTATCATTTATCAAACCTTAAAATCATTTAAAAATCTAGTTGTGTAATCAAATTAATAACAATTCTTCTCTAAATTGGGAGATGTCTCTTTACCCTAAAAAATTATTTTTGTTAGTGTACTAAATGCATTCAAAACACAAATACATTTAAGTGAAATATAAAGCTTAACACCTACGCTTGTAATTTCAATGTTTTGCTCTGTAGTTCTATCTACCAGAAACTAAACCTGAGTAGTTACTCTAAGTTTCCCTAGTCCATGAAGAAGAAAGTTTCCTTAAGTTTCTTCATAGCTTAACATTAAAACTAAGTTTAAAATGAAATTCCAGGCAATTTTAATTATGCAAATTCACTATGTTCTCTAGGATTCCATTCAGATAAGCATAAATTATGCTCTGCTGACATGCAGACTCTAAGCAGATCTTAACCATCATAAAATACATTCACTCTTCCTCATTTCTTTCCTTCTTCTCTATTCTTCTTAATTCTACCCCTCCTACTTTCCTTTCTTCTTTTTTCTTTGATTAATTAATTTTATTATAACCACAGTTGATAAACAGTAAGTCCCATGTTTCAGTTTTGAAAGGAGTACTTATTTTTTTGTTATTTATTACATATCACAGTGTCTATAAATACAGTCTCTCTAAACCTGACATTGCGATAGATTTGGAAGCAAATGCAATGTTTATATTTATACAGTTTATACTATTCAAAACAAATTATGTGCTTAAGAAGTATACACTGTAGAAAATTGGGATGATTTTCCTATAAATAAAGAAAACTGCTAAATAGCATGCAATTTTTATATAAAGACATTACTGTCACTCATCAGTGACTGTTATAAATTAACAGTTCATGTATTAATTGATGAGTGAATATCAAGTGAAAATCCCATTCTGAGGATGCTTGGAAAAACATACATAAAGATTTAGTAAGGGTAAATGCTAGAAAATGACAAACTGAAACCTGGAAGGAATCACAGGCTAATATTCTGCAACATGCATATATATACAAGGTCATTTGATGTATACTGGAAATTCCCATGGTTATTGATAAGCAATAAGTATCTCCTCTGGGATGGTCACTGTACATAGGATGATTCATCCATTCATTTTTAGTGGTAAATATGAGCTGCTCTGTATGTTTGAATAATCTGGATTTGAGCTGGTCATTCTGTATAGGTTATCAGTATTCTGAGATTGTTTCTTAAAAATGTGCTAAACAATGGCCCTGATTGGCCAGTTTAGCTCAAATGGACAATGTATCTGGAGCTGTCCCTTTTAAACCTTTGTTTCCCAACATGCAAACAAAGTTCTTTCATTAGGAAAATTCAGCCTCATCAAAAGCACCATGATTGGGCACTGTACCTTTGTTCTGTCCATCTATCACCTCTCCCTGGACTGTCACCAACAATCAGAGGTGAACCACAAGTACAGAATGGGAAGAATTTGCTATGAGCAGGATGGTTCTGCTTTGTCTACCACATGACTTGTCTTGATTTTCTTATCCCACAGATCTCTACTCACAAAGGAGTTTAATATCCTTCTCTTCTATCTCCTTACCTTGTCATTTAAGTCTGGTATATGAGGTGCTACCCCTAGAAGTTTAAAAACAAACTTTGGTTCCTGAATCAGATATTTAGAGTTTTATACTCTTGTTTGTTTCTTATTCGAAGGCCTTGGACAAGTCACCTCAACTGTGTTAATTTTCTCATTTTTAAAAGGTGATAATAATAACTTCCTTGGGATTATTGTCAGTTACATAAGTCTGATTAGCAAAAGTTCTTAGCACAGAGCCTGAAACAGACAAAACACATAATGGAAGGTAGCTGGCAATATTTTTAATATGCCGAATTTATTTGAATATTATAGGAAAATTATATAATTAAGACTTTAACTCACATAATAATAAATGCATAAAACATTATGGAAAATTTTTTGCTTCCAACTGTTCTACAGAAATAACACTTACTTTCTATGTAGGTTGAGAAATTATGAATTATAACTCAAGGAATTAAATATGCAATGCTTAGTATCACATACTGTCATGTTAAAAATTAAAATCATGATGACATTTACCAAATTGAAAATTCAAATGACTTGCATTTTTGAATGAATTTATTGGATTGCTGCTTTGATAGTATTTTGAATAGCTGATAAACATGACCTGCAAAACATGTATTCTTTTTGTTCTATAATTTAATTTCAGCAAATAACATAATTGATATTTATTTGCATAAAATTTAAGTAAATTTATATTTAATGAACAACATGATTGTTCATAATTTTACAACTATCAATGAAAAAATGGACCCAAATTTTCTCTATGCACACACGAACAAGTGTGAATAACATTTTAAGAAATACATTAAAACAAATGCAAAATGTGACTTTCCAGATTTTCATTTAGCTAATTAGAAATTGTGTATCAGAAGAGTTATTCAGTAATCAGGAAAAAGGTTTAGTTTTCAAAGTCAAACTATCTTGATGTTTAGACATGCAGCAGAGCAGTAATTTCACTGCTGTCTTTATGAGTGTCTTGCTTAAATTGAGTATTGATAGGTTTGGTCCCCATTGCTAAATGGAAAAAGGAATCTTTGCTCAGAGCAATTAAAAGGATTGAAGGGATGATAAATAATGAGGTGTCCATGAAAAAGAAAAGTGTTGTCTAACAGGCCTGCCAACTAACTCTACTCCACAACTGTAGCCCTAGCTGGAAGATTTGATTATGTTGTTTTGTGACAATGCTAATCCCTGTGGAATGAACTGCATTACTGACTTTGCATTTCCACTTAGGCATTTAATCTCTGTTGATATTTTGTGCTGCACTGTTTTCTGGAAATCTGTGCAGGGCACCATAGCAATTCAACACATTCCTAAACCTTTGTTTCTATGTTATTCTCATTTTATATTCTATGTGTAATAGGAATTGATGAAATAAATTAAGCAGTATTTAGATAATCCTGGTTTTATGGAGTATTTATTTCCCTTTGCCCTGTCAATGCGGTAGTAGGTCAAGTTACCAATTACAGAAAATAAATATGAACTGGTTTTCCTACAGGGACAAATAATGTGATGATCAGGAACAGTAGTCCTTCCTTTCCAAAGATTATGCCTTGATGCTGCCATCCACCCAGCACAGCAATCCATCCATGTATCCATAATACACACCCCTCTCTACAATGTTTGTCCACGAAGACGCTTTATATCACCCTCCTCTATCTCCTCTAGGAGAACATTACACTGCTATCCAATATGTCTTTTCAACTCCCTGAGAACAAATTTCAAACCTGCAAATTGAGTCAACCCATATACAGTAGTAGCTCAATTCCAAGCTCTGTTAGTCACAGAAAAACTTATTTCCCAGCTTTGTGATGCTATTATTGGTATGGTTTTCCTAAAGCAAAGCAAGAGGAGTGTATATTTTTTGTATGCTCTTACAAATCTTCACCTAGGTATCCTGCACAAGCCCTTGTCCTTTATGTTGACTTAAATTAATTTGGTTACCTGCTGTTATCTAGTCTCTTGACAACTGTAGTACAGCAAAGTTGAATTTTAAAAAACAAACCTTTCCTAGGTATCTAAACTGGAGTATCTTCCATCTTATCCAGAAGATATTCCAGCTTAATGTTTTTTGAAGACATTGCCATCATAATCCTATCAGTATTAAACATGAAGTCTAACTGACTTCATTGTTATTTGTTGAGTAAATGAAGATACTGATGGCCTTATTATATACTGCAGATTGGCCATAGGCAGTGTGGGCATTGGCCAACATAATCTGATTCTCGGCATCCTACCTGATGTCAAGGGGAGAAACCAATCTGCAAAGTCTCCAAAGATCTATGGTTGTCTCAGATAAATGTCAATTCAGGGAAAATACTAACAGGATGTGGTCACAATTACAAAAATAGGAGGTGTGTTAGGAAACAAAAATGTAGTTGGGGAGCATGGCTACTGGAATCATTACAAAGCACATGTGCATTTATGATTCCCTCCATAGAGGCTGGTTAGTGCAGGCACAGCCTGTCATCTGTAGACCACAGCCCAATGTCACACATAGCTAGCAGGTTGTTTGATACTTCTTAGGTTGGTAAATCTTAGGATAATCTCCTAGGCAAATTTATATTCTTCATTATTATTATTATTATTATTATTATTATTATTATTTTGCATAGAAAAATTGGGTTGTAGGTCAGAGGTATAGGGGGAAAGGTGGATTCACCAGAGACAGAGTAGGGAGCAGAACAGGCAGACTTACTGAAATACATTGCTAAGGGGAGCAGTGGGTGAGACGAGAAGTCTGAGGCACCATATGTGAGTTAGCTCCCTGGCCGGGGATTAAACTTAGTCCATAGTGGTGATTACACTGAAGCCTAACCCCTAGGCGACCAGGGAGGGCACTTCATTATTTTTAAATTCTTAGAATAGATGCAGAAATATAAGATTATTAATAAATATTTGTGTTGAATATTAACAACATATAGATGCCATTAACCATACATAGACTTCTCCATAGAACTTGCAGGTTGAATTATCTATAAAGCACCTTGTCAAGAGGTTTATAGTGTCTTAGAAGGGAATTATAGAGAAAATACACAAACGTCCAATAAAATGTCAAAAGTAGTATTGTTAGTAGTTGCTAAACTAACATTTGTCAAAAGATTGCTATATACTAAATGTTTTACATGAATAAACTCATTTAACCTTATCAGTCTAGGGAATATGTAAAATTATCTAATTCACAGAAGAGAAAGCAAAGACACAGAAAGCTAAATAAATAACTTGTCTCTGTTTCCCAAGCTAGAAAGAGATTTTTGAACTCAGGTATCTGAAACACCAACCTAAAATTAATAATACAGCATGATCTCTCTTAGAGATTTGTTTAGCATGTGCTGAATGAAGAAAAGAAAATAACCAATATGAGGATGCTTTACAGGTGACACTTCAGGAGAATTCAAAAGATATTCAGCAAAATATGCAACCTTTGCTTTTTACATTGTGAAATATTTAAGTAGAAATATCTTCCCTTATATACCCTGCCCCAAATTCATCTCATCTGTATTTCTGTGGTCTCCAACCTAGCAAACTGATATATGCACTCCTGGACTCAAAAGTCAGAACTTCAAATGAAGATGGTCACTTTAGGAATTTAAGAACCTAATGCATCTTCACCTCTTGCAAAAATTGGCTACAAATTAAACTGACAGATGTCCCTTTACACTGGAGTAGGAAAATTATCTTTTCATATAAATATTCCATGTGGATCAGATTAAATAAGTGAATCTAAAAGACAACAGATACCCTCGCACATGGCCAGTTCATGAATATTCCCAACATGGGAAGGGGAGAAAATGAGGATTTTCCTGGTATTAACTGTGTGTTGGAGACGTCCTTTGAACTTTCATGTTAAATAACCAAGCTTCAAGCTTTTTCAGCTTTATAAATCCCTGTATTTTCTAATAGCAGCCTGATTAGTATCAAGAATGTTTATTTTACCAAATACTACATTTAGAAAACTCTACCTGCCTCCAGCAACTGTCCAACATTCCTTTTCATATAAAATTTGTCTGAGGATTTAAAGAACTCTCTCTGGTAGACATTTGAAATGTTATTTAGCAGACTATAACCTCATACATATTACATAAAATAGGTATAAAATTTTTAAAAATCCAAAATATGCTCCTACTAAATAACTGTAATTCAGGCAGTAATAGCAGTGCTTGGGTCTTCTCATCTGTATAATAGCAGTATTTATGTTTATGCTGATTGTTATTCAAGGGAAGGAAGTTACAGAAAACTAGAGACTGTGGGATAGTAATAGAAAAATGATAAAAAGCGATATTATGATGCTGAAATCATTTTGATATCTCACATCCATAAAAGAAAAAGTTAAAAAAGTTTCACCAATAGGTATCAATTTATAATTACAGTTAAATTTATATAGTGTTATAAAAACTTTTTGTTTTTTTTTTTTTACTAATAGAAAATATAAATTACAATGAATTACAATTCATTACAATTAGTTGAAGTCTAACAATCTTCTGGTTATTAGATTCTGCCTACAGATAAAAAATGAAGAATTTTATTTCTCTATACACTTTTTTAGAATGTATGTTCTAAGAAAATTGTATTTCCAAAGAATCATAATAAATTATTGCTCCACTCCACCAAACCAAAGTGAAAATCCCCCAGACTCAAAATTTGTTTTTCATGTGGACACTGATGACATTATATATTCACCAAGACAATATGAAACAGGTTTGTTACTCACTTAATGGGCAGAGGACAGTAGCTTCCAAGCAGATCAAAAAATAGAAAGGAGAGCAAATGGAAAGAAGACAGTCTTTGGGTTTGATGTGGCTGGGGGGTGGGCAGGAGTGAAGATTTCCATATCTGAATAGCAGTTTGAACCTCTCACTGGAACTAAAGGAAAGATTATCCAGCTATTATAATCAACTTACTCAGTTATGGTGCTGAGGTGGTGATGAAGAGGTGAGGTTTGAAAGTTATCTTCAAACAAACAAACAAAAAAATTAAGTTAGTCTCCTTAACATATAAATACAAATCACTCTTGAAATGGGGGAAGAGCAGGGAGTGGAGAGCTGGCTAGCCAGGGAGCTGGCCTGCAAGAGCTGGCTGCAAGATGGCTGGCTAGAGCTGGTTATAAGATAGCAGACTGAGGCTGGGTGCTTGAGAGAGCAGAAAGTTGACAAGCAAAGGCTACTAACCACAGAGCTAACAGGGAGAGGCTGGTAAACACAAGGGGCATACAGAGACACACAGTAGCTTCCAGTATCTTCACACTTCGGGGTGGCAAAGTGGGACAATGAGGCAAAGGGGGGTAGTGGAGAATTACCAGAGAGAGGAAGGTGCCTGTGAGTGATTATAAAAGTAAACCTACTCCCACAGCAATGGGCTCCTCTCTTGGACCCCCTACTACTGGCAGGAGACTTTTTTGCAATACACCTGAGCTTGCTAACATTCAGTCCACTGTACCATTGACTATTCGTCAGTTGCTAGAACACAAGAACCCTGCCGGGTGGCAACAAGAGGAGCTAAAGAATATGACATCAGTAGGAGTGAGCTCATGGAAGTATGTGAAAGCCAGAGGGATGAGTTTGCCCTTACCCACAATAAGAAGACATAAAATAGTGTTAAACCCAGGAATGGCATACTATGATTTACATTTGCAAAGATGCCTTTGGTTACTTGGTATATTGATAGGATGGGCTCTATCTACCAAAGCTGTGGTAAAATCAGAGAGGCCAGTTAGGGCCGACGTACTCTAGGCAAGAGGAGACAGGGGATTGTACCTGAGTATGTTAGGGAGAAAACTTAATTGTTCATGTTTGTAGTTAAAAAATGGAGGGCGTCAGCAGGATGGAGGTGAGAGGTAAGGTGAAGGATAGAACATAAAAGAAACTTCTGATTTGACTACAGTAACCAGGTTTATGGTTGTACAGGTTATAGTGATGGAATTTTCAGAGTGGTAATTAATTGTTCTGTGAAAAAAAAAATCAAGGACTGTTCTCAAATAAATACGTGTTGAAATGAAAAAGGGAAACAACATTTGTACAGAGAGGGTCTCTAAAATATCACCACTGACATATATTCATACATTAAAAAATGAAATCTATAAATTTAGAAATTAAGTAAAGGGATTTGGGGCTTATTAAGCTGTTGGTTTCTTCACATGGTATAATACATTGTGTTAGAATAGTTTACCCAATTTCCTCATCTATAAAAATGAAAGGACAGTGATTATTTCTAGAGATTATTTTGGTCTCTTTCTACTCAAATTGTCACTGATTCTTGGTGTGTGAAGAGTAGTTGACGTATGATACAAAAACACATGTGGTGCAAGTTAGAAGAGAAGCTTTGTGTTAAAATATGATGAATGAGTGTAAAATTTTTTCGTGAGTTTTGATTATTTAGGTCTTTGGTGTTTCTGTGTTGTCAGCTAAAAAGAAAATTTTGTTTTTCACAAGTAGTTCACTAATGATAACAAATGGTCAAATTCAACTTAGCAAAATCCCCTTTACAGAGTATTCTTTCTAGAGATTGATGACACAGTATTTTCCATTATCCACCCATTCCACAAAAGACATAACAATATGTAAAATGATGAGTTAAAATGAACAGAAATGTCATATCTTAAAGAAATTTCTTTTCATTTAGGCTGCTCACATTCTAAAGGCCACAGCACTTTACATTTTAACTGACTGAATGGCTCCTGTTTATAGGGAAATCACAAAGAATGTTACCAAAAGGATTTCAGAAACCAAATAGCTTGACCTTAAATCATGGTGATGACCTCTGAACCAGTTTGTCTCCTATTTGTCCCCGAAAGTTGCATGAATAATAAATAAAAGTGTATCACCAGAGGTCTACACAGGTGCTGTGTAAGCCAAAGAATGTAACAACGCAGCAAAGCTTGAATCTGAAAGCTAATAAATCAAGAACTAGTCTATGTAGTAAAACTGCAAAAGTAGCATGGTAGGTTGATAGCCATGACAGCTACATTGAATTAAATCAGAAAAAAGAAACAATTGTGCTCCACTGTTTGATTCCTTTTAAATCTAATAGAAGCAAAAATACAAGTGTTTACCATTATTTTAGCAAAATAGACTTTTCAAAGATGAATGTCTCCCCCTCTGTTATACATAAATCATATATGTCAGCAAGCACTAGATTTCTCTCATCGTTACAAGTTATGTGATTTAAAACTTATTTCCTAAATTCAGCAGTTAAAGTGGGTGAATCACTTCTCTGCCAAAACAAAGAGAAATAGAAGTTGGTTTACTGATGCATTCAGTTAGTAAGCCCATGACACCTCATTAACTAAAAGTCTTATAAACTGGCACAATTTGTAAACTATTACATTAGACTCATTAAGGATTATGTGTAAGTATTGCAAATCAATTCATGAAGATTGCTAGAAGGCAATCAGGTAAGGACCTGAGGTATATTGTTAACAAGCAATCCATTGATACATAATTGACATTTGTTTGATCGCTTCTCCCCATACCACAGTTTATTGAAAATCTGAAAGCTGTTCCAGATTCTGAGCAAAAAGCAAAGACTGTTTAACAGAACCAAAAAAAAAAAAAGAAAGTAAAGTATAATCTATACAAAATAAGAAAACAATATACGTTTTAAAATAACTTTGCATTTAAGGAAATATAAAGACAAATAATATAAATATTTACAATTAATGTCTGACATCTTTTAAAATCATTACATTTAATTGTATCTCAATAGCTATATTAAATCTTGAGGTAGTAAAATATTAAGACACAATCTTTGCAACCAGAATTCCAGTTATCACTGTGTGACTCTTAGCAAGTTACTGAATTCTTCCATGACTTAGCGATTACCTCCTCTGTAAGTAAAGTCTAATAATAGAACCCACCTCCTAGGATTGCAGGGAGACTCTCAGGCATGAATAGGCATAAATTTCTTGTAATACTGGTAGTATACATTGTGAACAATGAAGAAGTATTACATATTTTATTATAGTCAATCAAGTTTTTGTCATTTTGTATGCCATGCTCCCTTTGTTGTGTAATGAAATATTTCTCATAATAATATTTTTAATGGAACAAAGATACAAAGGAAAATGGTCCACTACAATGCTGGCTGACTACGGCTGGACACTCCCCAGAGATGCTCCTGAACAAGAGACAAAGGAAGAAATCTAAGGAGTAGTCTTTGACTTGATTTTTTTACAGGAATTAACCATAGGCCTATAACTATTGGTATGCATTTTGTGATGTAAACAATTTTTTGCACATTACAAAAAAACTAGAGCCAAATTATAATTTGACTGTCATATTCATTTTGAGCACATGCAAATTAATAGGAAATGACTAATTTTATTTCAGTGATATGAATTTGTAAAAATTTGTTGACCAATGTAAATGGAGAAAGAATTGCTTGTATAAGAACTATGCAAACTGGATAAAAGTGTCCTAAATTCCTACAGCAATATAAAACAAAGGACACTTGCAAAGAAAGCAATAATAGGTCAGATACAGGGTAGAAGGAAACAGAATATGCAAACAGACTAGGTTTGTGAAGCTTTTAAAAGAAAACTAAATAAATCTTACTGACATTGCACCAATAAACACTGAAAAATCCTAATAAACAGTATTTTCAGTATATTCCACTATAAAGCAGTGCAAATTTAGTCAATACTTGCTTTAACCATTACATAATAATTCTGTTAAAAGTTCTAATTTGTGAAATTACTTTCCCTCTATCAATTATAAAGCCTATGAAATAAATAAGGTAGGACATTTGTTATTTTACAAATAAATGGACTGGGGAAAAAGTGAGAATATGATCTGAACCAATATGTTAATATCTTTATTTCATTAGTCAACATGTCTTTAAAATCAGTTGCCTAATAATTGTTAATCATCTGAATAGAGCAGTTATTGTTTAGTATCAAAACTGTTTTCTTCATCTCCATAAAGTACTGAAATTGTATTCAAACAATGAAAAATCCTCTGACTATATAGCATTTCATCAACACTAAGTGCACTTTCTAAAGGAAACCTTGAACAACAACAACAACAACAAAAAATCAGTTTGCAAGGATATGTAACTGATACTATTGGTTGCTCAAGGTAAACAATGTTAATGCAAGATCCATTCATTTACCTATCATATTTTAATTTGCAACCAAATACTTTATTATTTAATAATCAAATGTATAGCTATTGTTTAGGAAGTTTTTCTATAAAAGTTAAGGAGTCAGCTTCCTCTGATCACTTTCAATTTTACCACCTCTTCTCCCTATTAATTTAAATTGCCAATAAAAGAAAAGTTTATATTGAAAATACAAATAGAAGCTAATGAGTAGATAGATTCTAACAGTCAAAACTTCCTTAAATATTATTTGGACTAGTTCAACAAAAATGCTAAGGTCTGCAACTTACATAGCAAAGATAATTTCAAACTCCCTCAAATTACACAATCCATAGTGAACTGGAGATAGCAAAATATGTCAAAAGACAAGGGTACACTCAATCAAAATGTCCACTTACATTCATAATTTCATATCTCATAATCTTAAATTGCCATGTTGCATCAAAGCTACACACACACACGCACATACACACACACACACACAGAGACATGTTTGGGAAAAAAAAGATCTTACTATCTCAGGAGAACTGAGGAGTAAATCTTTTTTCTGATGGACGACCCACAATCATCCATAGACGAATGCCCATGTATGCAAATAATTTAATATAATTGTTCCCACACAACTTTGTCTTCAGTTTTAAAGCATTTATAAAAAAGTGTATGGATCTTCAGTTTAACCTCCACAAACTTAGATTTATTGTAAGGCCTGTTCTAAAACAAGTTGTTTTTTCCTCTTCTGATTAAAATGAAATAAAATGGATCATCTTCCCCCTCTCCCTGCCAAGAGATTAAACATTTAGAATGCTTTATGAAACCCACTCAGCATAAGTTAATAAAGGTCAATAAAGTATCAGACACAACAAAATAGCAAACATAGGTACAAGGACACACACAGTAGGTTGATTCACCTCTGTGAAATGTTTGCAATCTCCAGGGAACTAACATCAAAAAATAAATAAAATCCTACACACTGCTCTGCATTGTCACTACCATTTCTTGACTATTTCCACATAGCTCAGAGAAATTACAGAAAGCTTGTCCTATCAGGTCTTTGGGTACTTTAACCCGGCATTTCAAAGTCTATTAGGCAGAGACTATAAAAGGTCTGTCATCATTCTATCAGCAGAACAAGAATTGCCCTCAAACTGGTCTTATAATAATTATTTTACAATATCTTAAGATATATGTGACAGATATTTATTGTGCTATAACTAGCCTTACAGTATCCTGGTCATTTTCTATCCCCATTCATGAATAGTTTGAATTTCTCAAAATTTCATTTTTTCTTAGTGGGTTGAGTATAGACACTGGAGCCACGATCAGAATCTGGTCCTCCCACCTCTCAACTATGTGACCATCAGTAATTTTTCTATGCCTCTGTTTATTCATCTAAAATGTTAATATCAACAATATGGTGTTGTTTTGAGGATTATATAGGCTAATATAAATTAAGAACATAGTGTCTGCCTCCCCCCAAAAAATGTTCTTGTAGGGGTTGTGATTATTCATATAAGGCTACAGAGAGAATACTGTGTACCTCATTCACAAGGAAGAATGGATAGACAAAAACATACAACTATGAAAAGAAAATCTAATTTTAATGCCAAAACTGTAACCCCCAGTGATTCCCAAATACTGCCATACAATTCTACTAATTCCCAAAGTCCATTCATACACACACACCCTTTCTCCCCGGTTATTTTACAACTTCGCCTCTCTTCTGGTCTCAAATATCTCTGATCTCCTTCTCACTGTTAATTGTTACTTTTTTTATTTTTCACATAAAGAAAAATATGTAATTGGAGAAGTTTCACAAATTTCCATAAGAACATTCACCAACTCGTATCTTTACCCATAAGTCATCTTTGCTTATAGCAAAGCTGACCTACTACAAAAGGAATCTCAAAGTTTCTAGTCTATACTTTCTCTCTTGCACCATTGAGATATTCAGCATCTGATTACTTCCTTTCACCTCCTCAATGACACTAATCACCCATCATCCATTCTCAGTATCATAATAACTCTCTACATAATCAGTCTCCCTCCTTTTATCCCTGCTTCTCCTACGATGTATGCTCAACAGAAGTCCTGACAGAACCTTCCTCTCCTCAAATTTCACTAATATTTTCTGGCTAATACAGAGCAAAACCCAAAATCCTTTTAATTTCTACAAATACCAAATGAGCTCATTTTCTTCATTCCCTATTTCTCTCTCCATTGTTCTGTTTTCTGATTTTCAGAGAATTTACATATATTTTATCTATACTAGGAAATCTTCTCCCAATATCCACATCGATTTTGGCCTTATTTCCTTCCCATCTTTCTTTAATGTCACCTTATTGTTAAGTCTTTTCTGAGTACCCTATTAAAAATGGCATTAAGACTGACCAGGGAATTTTTATCCTCCTACCAAACTATATTTATTTTCCATAACATTGCTATCTGATATTTGTTTGGTTTATATTTGTTGAATTATTTCTATGCATAATTAAAAATCAGTGGTATAAGTAGGCTCTCTGATGTGTTCTTTAACATCTTAAGTCTCTAAAATAAAAGTAAAGCTGTTTGAAAAGACAGATACACATATAAAAATAATAACCAAATTAGAATAAATCTACCAAGTTATTCTCAGCTTCACATCCGTATTCTTCCACAGTGGTAATTCTTTGCCCCGAAGCTAGTCCCATTTAAATATTTCATTGTCCCATTTTTAATTTATTTATATGTAACCCTAATAATTTAAATTTTAGCCTTATTTTCCTTTTGTTTTAATGTGCTACTGTCTGTATTTATACCAACATTTGTATTATTAAGTAACTATCCCAAACATTAAGAACCTTAAGTAGATTCTCTTTATAGACATGAAAACTTATAAGGAATAGCCACTTTGATAATTTTTCTTAAAAACATGCAAGAGAAATGAAATGCAGTGATATATAAAAAGTATTTTACACAATAATTTAATGATATTCTGAAAACCTTTTTAAAGCAGACTCAATGTGAAGGATAGCAAAGATATAATCAATAGCCACTAAATTCTATAGGTATTTAAAATATAAATTAGGTGTCATCATCTCAAGGTTCAATTTCTTGTCAACTGAGAATCAGAAGAGGGAGGTGACTCAAACTCCAACTCTGCTAGGAAGCTGCTCTCATGATTCAAAAAGAATGCCCATAAATCAGCAGTGTGGCAGAGATTCCCATTCACACATTCATCACTGACTTTTATACTGACACATCGGACATAATTCAATCAAATGCTAAAGACAGCTCCTGCTTAAACCATGATATTGGAGGATTCACGATGACATTGCAGATAATGAAAAAAAAATGTTAAAAACACTCCAGGAACTACCTATTCACTACAGTAATAGGAGTAGCAAAAATAATACCTACCACCTAGAAGCATGTACTGTTTTAGGTTAGCATCTCTACATATGCCATTTTTAATAAACAAAACAGGCTTGCAGAAAGCCACCCTTACTCTATATTATAGTAGACAAAACTGAGATCCGAAGGAGCTAAATGTCTTTAAACAAATACTAAACATTAGAACTGAAATTACATCCCAGGCCTAACTTGTTTCAAAACCCTTATTCCTTACACTATGTCAAGTCTCCTCTCATGGTTATACATAATAAAGTCCTTAATAATTGTCAGCAGATGAATTTGAAAGCTAATGCAAAAAACTCTCAATGATAATTATTATTCAAAATGACACATTTATAACACAAAGTAAAATTACAAAGGGACTGGGCTATAAATTGTTCATGTCTATAATCTATGGGAATAAAATTATTTTTATTTGTATATGTAAGGATAGAAAAATCTAATGAATTAGCCTATATCTTTAATTATTATTAACAAGTGGCCAAATGCAAATATTTAGAAATACATATAAAGCTAGACGAAATTTTATGAGATTTAAATTCTAATTATTTGTGGTCTGTTGTCATTTAACATATCCTGAAGTTTATTAAACTTATTGAAAACAACATAATAAAATGAAATACAAAGAAAATCATGTATATTTTAAATGTAATATATCGTAAACATTTTTGTTTCTTACTTTATATTGACCTTTTTATATTTATATTCAGGATTAAAACAGAAAACTGATTACAGCAAACCCTTTTAAATGTCAAGGGAGAATGCAGCCATGCCTCAAAGCACAAAAATACAACTGAAATATATTGTAATAAGTTCCATAGTAAGGATGGGTACAAAGAGACTTTGCAACCCTCAGGAAGGAGTAATGGATTCTGCCCACAATGGAGGAGTGGGAGTTGGTAACAGAAAGGCCTCAGAGAAAAGATATAATTTGAGCTTTGCCTTCAAGGATAAATGAATTCCACTGGGTTGAAAGGAAGAAAATAATATTTCAGGCAGAGAGAACAACATGAGCAAAGGCCCAGAGGAACAAGAGAACATGACATACTTATTACCGTGTTAGAATTCTGTTGGGCCTCGCTTATAGGGTTCTTGGAAGTGGAATGAGAAGAGTTACAAGAAACAAGTCTAGGAAGGTGGGAATTCTGAATATTTTCATTAAAAGGTTGAAATTAGATAAATAAGGTAAAGCAAAGAAGTATTTCTATTAAAAAATTCAAATCTGTATTTTCACAAAAATGGCTATCAGCATAATTGAAGATGAATTTGAAGATATAACAATTACATAGTCTAGTAAAGAAAGGAACAATCAGGGTTTAGCTTAGGGACAAGAAAGAGAAGACACATGAAGCATATTTCTGAAGTAATTCTGAGAGAACTTAAGACTGTGGAGGATGAGAAAGTATAGAGATAATTCATGGATGGTGAACTGAATGAATAATGCTGACATTAAATGTTCAGGAAATAATGAAGCTGTAAGAGCTATTCACTTTTCAAGAGGAGAGTTTTATTTTTCTGCAAAACATTTCAGATGGCTATGCATAATAGATACTTGGAATATGAGTCAAAAGAAATCTGGGATTTAGAAATACATTATCTAATATAGTTAAAGTAATATAGGGCACTGAATATAAGCTCAGAATATAGTTTTTTCTCAATAGATAGATAATAGATAGATAATGAGCATATATATATATATATGTTTCCTGACTCCAACACAATTAAATGCATTACTATAAGAATGCAACTTAATCTTTCATTTCCCTTATTTGTGATCTGACAACAGTAAGAGAACCTATACCATTGGGTTTGATGAAAATAAGATGGAAATGCAAATGGTTTTCTAGAACAATGCAAATAATGTTACTCATTATTATTATTATCAGATAATAGCCAATAATTTAAGTAGTGAAAGCTGGCAAGATTGGCCAGGAAAAAAAATAGAGAAAGAAAACCAAACAGGGCAGAATTTAAAAGAATTGAAAATACCTATATCTAAGATATTTCCAGAAAAACATGAATAAAATAGCCTAGAAAATGATATGATCAAATGCTAAGTATAAAATAGTACTATGAACACACAGGATTGTTTAAATTGCCAAATACTGCAGAGAAGTAAAAAGCAGGCATTGGAATTAATAATTAGGAGTTATTAATTAAGAGGGATATAAAATATTCTGAAATAATTTATTTAATTTGATATGTACTGAAAGTTCACTGAGTGCTGCAAAGTTTAAGTATATAAAGTCAAAGTTAATAATGCAGTCAAAAATTGTTAGAGTGTGGCAAAGCAATTTTAATGTAAGCTGCAGCAACCAGCCACCATGTGAAAGAAGTGATAACAAATTAGGAAGAGAGGATGAAGATATCATGAATAAATACATAAAAGGAACAACAATTGAGCTTTCACCTGGATTTCAGTAAAACAAATTGACAGCATTTCTTCTTTTTGATACATGTATATAGAGAAACAAGACAAAAGTGGGGCCTAGCACCTATCTAAATAAATAAAATTAAGACTTAGTCAAATAGGCATAAACAATCTCTTAGCTCATCCAATGGAATAATATCAAGGAAACCAATATAAGAGCAACAGGAACATTAATGCAGTTGGAATAGTGTACAGTCTACTTCTAATATTTTGATTTTTTAAATAGTTTATTAGCAAGAAATTATTTTGAGTTACTTTCTAACTTATTATACAAATATAAGGGATTCTATGGATACAACTAAGCTAACCCAAGCAGTTCATTGTCCAAAAATAATTTCTTTCAGCAACATTGTGGGTATGAAGGTCACCTTCCTGTTGAATTATATGATTTTATTGCCTTGTTAAATCCAATCTGTAAAATCATGTAATAAATCAAAGTGAATATATCCTTTATAGTGCAGATAATTCTCAAAACTATAAAATAAAGCTGTCCCTGTAATTATATGATTCATTTTTTACATTATCACTAAAGCCATGCAAAACTATCTTCTAAATAAAAAGTTTTCTTTCAAGTGTTTAATTGTTAAGTAGTTAGTTGTATATTTCTGTATTTTATCTTTCTCATACAAGACTTGTTATATATACAACTGGAGGACTATCTGATGAAAGATATTCATGTGACATTTATCTTGTAATGATTTTGTGTTGACAGAGTATCTCACAAATATCCATAATAATTAATATTAAAAGTATATAACTAGAATGTTAATAAGATTTAATGCTGTTAAAAATAGATCAGGGACTAAGTATTAATTTTAATGGGATTTATATGCCTGATGTTTAAGTGTCTAGATAATTTATATTTAATGGTACTGCATGAGAATTAAAATTTTTAAAAGTCTACATTGGATAGAAATTAATTCATCACTAATACCTAAAGCTGAAATAATTTAATATGAGAAATAGAAAAGTTGTTACTATTAACCAGAGTGTAATATACACTTAAAAAAGGAAAAAAAAGTATCTTAGCCAGAAATTTAGTTTGTGCTTTATAGATTATAGGGATAATTATATGGAAAATGGATGCAAATAGTTGAGCTCAATGTAACTTGTTATTGTTCTAATAAGATATTTTTAAGGGCAAATTCTGCTGTTTCAAAAGTCAAGTCAGACTTATGGTTTCCCACCCAACATGTGAGATGCTTGGAAGTCACCAATCTGTTCTAATAACAAGTAAAAAGCCAAATAATTGAAAAAGCAAAAACTCTTCTTAAATCCCTAGGAGAATTTAGATTACAGAGTGAGTTGCTTGTCTCAGTCAGTTTGCTTTGCTATAACAAAATACCACAGACTGGATGGGTTACTAATGAAAAAAAAAAAATCTATGTTACGGGAGTATGGAAATAGAAGATTGGCATACCTACGTGGTGAGACTCTGGTCAAAGTCCAGGTTTACAGACTATGGACTTTCCCCTGTGTCCTAAATTGGTGAAAGAGGCCAAGGATCTCTTTCAGGTCTGTTTTATTAGTACATAAATCTTAATCATGAGGATTCTACCCTCATGAATTAATCACCTTTAAAGGCCCCACTTACTAACATAATTGCCCTAGGTGTTAGAATTTTTTTTTTAAAGAATTTTATTTATTTATGTATACCAGCTGGGGTACAGGCCAGAGGTGCGGGGCGGCGAGAGGGTTCACCAGAGACAGAGTGGGGAGCAGAACAGGCAGATCAGAATTACACTGCTGAGGGGAGCAGTGGGCAAGGCAGGAGAGGTCTGCCGCACCATGTGGGATTCTCCCCGGCTGGGCGTCGAACTTGCATCGCTGGCGGCTGACAGCTCCACAGCGCAGCGCTCAACCGCTGTGCCACTGGGGAGGCCCGGGTGTTAGAATTTTAAAAGATAACTTTGGGATGGGAGGTAGGGACACAAACATTCATACTTTAACATCACTGTTTCCCAAATTGGAGAGACCAACAAGCAAATCAAGAGACACACACTTCACACACGCTTACCTGGGCAGAAACTCAGAGTTGAAATCTTCATGGGTCCCAGTGACTAGATAGGGAAACTGGAACTATGATTGTTGGAAGCTCAGTGCAGGTAAGACTGAGAGTCAAAAACTCCATGGCCCTAGACATAAGTAATCCCCACACTTTTGCGAATATTCTTCCACGAGTTTAATGGGTTCTCACAGTGTCAGAAAGATACCTTCATGATTCCTGTAAGGGAAGAAGGAGCCATTTTGAAATATTCCAAGGTACTCTGTTCTTTACAAGGCCTGTCCTCAGAAGAAATTAACTGGAGCCTAACCTGTAGGGGTTTTATCAGAAGGTAACCAGCCTGGGGGAAGAGAACCACCCAATTATACCCAGTACTAACTAGCTTTCCTCATAGAAAAAAAAAAAAATCCAGCCCACTTTAGGCTCCTGTCCCACCTAAATTTCACAATTCAAAGACATAGACTCACTAAAATATTGAGACCGAGTCATAGCACTATAGACTACTGCCCATGCCACCACATTATACCAACACATCACTAGAGTCCCTTTGAAGTAGTACATTATGTCCAGGTGTCGATAAAAACTTAGAGGTCAGAACAAAAGGCAGAAACATGTGCAAATAAAATAAAAACAAAACAAAAACAACAATCTAGCTAAAGATCTTACCTACTTCACAAAAAAAAAAAGAATCATAGATCTAAATGTAAAACACAAAACTATAAAATTTCAAATAGCATAAGAGCAAATCTAAACGATTTTAGGTTTGAGGATAAATTTTTAGATATAACAGCAAAGAAACAAATTCATGAAAGAAGGAACTGATAAACTGGACTTAATTAAAATTAAATTTTCTGCTCTGTGAAAGATACACGCATGAGAATGGTGAGTGACAGACTTGAGAATATATTGCAAAAGACTATCTGATAAATGACTGTTATCAAAAATATACAAAAGCGGGCCTCCCCGGTGGCACAGCAGTTAAGTGCTGCGCCGTGGAGCTGTCGGCAGCGGCGACGCGAGTTCAACGCCCCGCCAGGGAGAATCCCACATGGTGCGGCAGACCTCTCCTGTCTCACCCGCTGCTCCCCTCAGCAGTGTATTTCTGATCTGCCTGTTCTGCTCCCCACTCTGTCTCCGGTGAACCCTCTCGCCACCCCACGCCTCTGGCTTGTACCCCAGCTTGTATGTATAAATAAAAAAAAAATATATATATATATATATATATATATATACAAAAGCCCGTAAAACTTAATGATAAGAAAACAACCAACCTAATTTAAAAATGGACAAAAACCCTTAAATACACCTCACTAAAGAAGACATACAGGTGGCAAATAAGCATATGAAGAGATGCTCCACATATTATGTCATCAGGGAAATGAAATCAAAATGAGCTATGACTACATACCTATTAGAATGGCAAACATCCAAAACAATGACAATACCATATGCTGACAAGAATGTGGAATTTTCATTCACTGTTAATGGGGACGTTAAAGGGTACAGTCACTCTGAAAGACAGTTTGATGATTTCTCACAAACTAAAAATACTCTTACTAATCAATCCAGTGATCACAATCCTTGGTAGTTATGCAAAGAAGCTGAAAATATGTCCACACAAAACATGACTGGAGATATTTAGAGCAGTTGATTCATACTTGACAAGACTTGGAAGCAACCAAATTATCTTTCATTTGGTAAAAGGATAAAATATGGTACATTCAGACAATGGAATATTATCAAGTAATAAATGTGATATCAAGAAAGGAAAAAGCTGGGGAGAAATTGAATATATATTACTAAATGAAAAGAGATAATCTTACAAAGATTACATATCATGATTCCAATTACATGACATTTGGAAAAAGCAACATTGGAGACAGAAAAAAGATGAATGGTTGCTAGTAGTTGGGGAGAGAAAGGGGTAAGCTGAATACAGAGGAATTTTAGTACAATGAAACTACTCTATGATACTATTATAGTGGATACATGTCAATATAAAGTTGTTGTATCACGAAAAATGAACCCTAATGATATCTCAATATAAGTTCATCAATTGTTACCAAGGTACCACTTTGGCAGGGCATGTTGATAATAAGGGATAAAAAATTACTAATCATCATTTATTATCAGGGAAATTCTAATCAAAGCCATGATAAGTTACCACCTCACAGATCAAAAAAAAAAACAGAAAAAGTGTTGGCAAGAGTGTGGAGAAAAATGACCCTCTGCACTACTGGTAGGTATAGACTGATGCAATCTCTATGGAAAACAATATGGAGGTTTTTCAAAACATTAAAAATAGATCTACCCTGTCATTCAGCAATCCATTTCCTAGGTACCTACCCCAAGAATACAATAAAAATTAATTAGAAGGGATACTGCAGTACTAGCCAAACTTTGAAAACAACCTAAGTGCCTCGGATCAGATGAATGAATAAAGAAGATGCTGTATATATAAACAGTGGAACATTACTCACATTACTCAGTCAAAAAAAAAAAAAGAGATGAAATCTTTCCACTTGCAACAACATGGATGGAACTAGAGAAGGGGAAGGAAAAGTGCCAAATGATTTCATTCAGATGTAGAATTAAAAAAAAAAAAAAAAGCAATGCAACAAATAAAACCAAACCAGAGCAAACTCTAGCAATCTAACTACCAAATTTGGGGTACTAGAAAGAGATGGAGGAATGGGGCACCATGGATAATGGTGGAAATTATCAGTGTTTTGGTGATGTTGTGGTGTGATTTCCCACATTTGTGGAGATGTAAGCCTATACCCCAAAAAACAAATACAGTGTTGTAAAAGAGTGTAACCTCAAAAAAACATACTTTTAAAAAACATAGCCAAGTGGGACTACATTAAAGTAAAAAGTCAAAAAAAAAACTAAAAGGTTTCTATACAGCAATGGTAACAATAAACAAAAAGAAAAGACATGAAAGACAGTATTTGTAAATCATATATCTGATAAGGGGTTAATATCCAAAATATATAAGGAACTTGTTCAATGAAATAGCAAAAAAAGTGAACAACCTGATTTAAAAATGGAAAAAGAAACTGAACAGACATTTCTCAAATAAGACATACAAATGACCAACAGGTATATGAAAAGATGCTCAAAATGTTGTACCAGAAAAATGCAAATTAGGAACACATAAAATTATCACCTCACACTTTCAGGAAAGCTATTATCAACAACAACAAGAGCAAAAAAAAGGTAAGAGTTGGCAAGGATTAGATAAACTGGAATCTTTAAAATACTGTTAATGAAAATATAAAATGGTGCAGCTGCTATGGAAAACAGTGGAGGATGCTCAAAGATTTAAAAATAGAAATGGGGACTTGCTGTTGTCACAGAGTTAAAGTCTCAGTGCTACCAAGCTATCACCAGCAACGGCAGAAGGAGTTCGATCCCCAGTCAGGGAGCTGACCCACATAGCACAGCAGACCTCTCCTGAATGCCTGCTGCTCCCCTCAGCTGTGTATTTCAGTAGATCCACATTTTCTGCTCCCCATTCTTTCTCTGGTGAATCCTGGCCTACATCCCAGTTCTTGTATGCATAAATAAGGAAAATATATCTTTTAAAAAATAGAAATGCCACGATGTTCAGCAATACTAACTCCAGATATTTATTACAAAGATTGCAGTCAGGCTCTCTAAGTGATATTTGCTTCCCCATGTTCATTGCAGCATTATTCACAATGGCCAAGATGTTGAAAACAATCTAAATGTCCACCAGTAAATGAATGGATCGAGAATATGTGGAATATACCTGTGATGACATAGTATCAGTCACTGCTATAGTGACAAAAAGGAAGAACCTTGAGCACTTTACACTAAATTAAAAAAAAAAACAGCTAAAGGATTTTACTCCATGATTCCATTTATACAAGGTATCTAAAATAATGAAACACATGTAGTTAAGAGTGGAATAGTTTCTCAGTTGTTGAGGGAGGGGGAGAAGTGATATTCTATTCTCAAAGGGTATGAAATTTCAGTTATAAAAGATAAATAAGCTCTAGAGATCTGCTGTTTATTATGCCTACATTTGAGCCTATAACCAACAATATGTAGCATCATACACTTAAAAGTTAAGAGAACAGCGCTCATGCTGTGTTCTCACCATAATAAACATAGAAAAGTTTAAAAATGAAAAACATCTACTTATGTAAATTAAGATAAAGACTACTAATGTAACTTAAGATATATGTTAATAATACACTGGTCAACAAATTTTTACAAAAGACATGTTACTGAAATAAAATTAGTCATTTCCTATCAATTTTTATGTGCTCAACACGAATATGACAGTCAAATTATAATTTTGGCTCTAGTTGTTTTTTTTATAATCTGCAATAAATTGATGTTTACATCACAAAATGCATGCCAATATTTATAGGCCTATGGTTAATACCTATTAAAAAATCAAGTCATAGATTATTTCTTAGATTTCTTCGCTTGTCTCTTGCACAGCTGTTCAGGAGCATCTCTGGGGAGTGCCCAGCAGTAGTCAGCCAGCATCGTAGTGGACCATTTTCCCTGGTATCTTTGTTCCATTGATGCGATATCTTGATGAAAACATTTGCCATGTTCATCACTAACCATACCACAGTTTTCAGGGAAGAAATCCAGATGGGAATGAAGGAAGTGGATCTTTAGAGATATATTGCGGCCAAGTTTCTGATAATGCATCAGCATGTCTTCTATTGGTTCCTTGTAGTTTTCTGCCCCAACATTCCCAAAAATATTTGTAGACACTAGGCGAAAAGCATTCCATGCTTGTTTCCCATCACCCTGCAGCAAGTTGTTGAACCTGTCATCTTTGAAGAGTTCTCAAATCTGAGGATCCACAAAAACTCCCTCTTTAATCTTTGCTTTGCCGAGTTGAGGGAATTTTTCATGCAGTTATCAGAAAACTGGCCAGGTCCAGTCCATAGCTTTCATGAAATTCTTCATCAAACCTAGTTTGATGTGAAGGGGTGGTAGCAGGATTTTGTGAACCTTGACCAGAGCTGGGCGCCAGATATTCTTCTCTCCAACTGCTATATTTTGTCTGCAAGTCCATTCCTTCTGCAAGTAGTGCGGTTCACTTGCTCGGCTATCCCACTCACATAAGAAACACATGTATTTTGTATAGCCCTGCTGCAGTCCCATTAAAAGGGCAGGTAGCTTCAAATCACCACAGATGTGCCAGCTGTACTTGTTATACTCAATGGAATTCAGTAGCTGCTTTAAGTTATCGTATGTCTCTTTCATGTGGACAGCATGTGCTAGTGGAATAGATGGAAGATGGTTTCCACTGTGCAAAAGCACAGCCTTAAGACTCAGTTTCGACGAGTCTAGAAATAGTCTTCATTCTTGTGGGTCATGAATGATTTCTAAGGCATTCATGAGGCCTTCAATACTGGAGCAGAATACCAGAGTACTTTCTTTTCTGAAGAAAGGCTCCAATTGCTAGTGGCAGTTTCAATATAAAGTAATCTTCTTCTAGAAGATTCCATTGTTGGAGTCTTGATCCTAGCAATTCTGCCTTGTTCTTGCATGAGTCCAAATCACGCATCAGGTCATTTAGTTCTTCCTGTGTTAGTCTGTGTGGGGTTGATGATGCACTGCAGTGAAAATCTGGATCACTGCATGCTGATGGAACAGGAGAAGAACAGGTCGGCTCACCCTTGTCCTCATCAGATGAATCAAGAGAAGATTCTGCTGGAGGTTCTGGAATAGGAAGTCCCTCACCATGTGGAACTGGCCTCGATGCAGATGGAACATTTGGGTAGACTATTCTTGACTTCTTTTGCTTCGTTATTCCACTGGAAAGAAGAGGAACCAAGCAGAAGGAACAGTCTTTTATGTGGTTGCCTGGCTCTCTCCACACCATGGGGACTACAAACGGCATTGATGGTCTTTTGCCATTGAACCACTGTGAAAGCTGTGTTGTACATGTAGCACAGCATATATGTGGGGCCCACGGCTTGTATTGGTCTCCAACCTCGCATCCGAAGTAAAGATGTAAGCCTTCTTCACTTGAGAAGTGATACTTTTCTTCTGGTTGGCAAATGTCACTTCCCCACAAAGAGAGCAGATATTGTCCACACTATTAACGCACTTCTGAGGCATTACTGTTCTGTACTGTGCCTAAATGGATAAAATAATAACAGTTTTATGGAACAGTAGCTTAAACTGTCTCGCACAAAGTCTGAAATATTTTCAGTGCTCGACTTTTCCGACAGGGCTTTATCTAGTCCACTGCTGATGTCAGCTTACTTCAGCAGCTGCCTGGCAGTAGTATAGCATTGCCTCAGAAAATGATGCACTCACCTCTGGATGATGTGTGCATGATGGTATTACGCAATGCGATGCAATATTACATCATTCTAGGCTGATTTAGGATGCTGTTGCAGTCCTACTGGATAAATTTACATGGTGAACCATATAAAATAAATTATATGAAATATCTTCAAAACAAGAGGTATAAAAAATTTTCAGGGTTATATTCATGTTCAACACACCAAGATACTACAGATAAAGGCCGTTTAAAGTCAGTAACGATCTCAATGTTGACCAGTGATATAAATACAGATTAAAATTGAATAGGTTCTAATTTAAAATTTGTTCTCAAAGATGAATTATTTAAACATGCTCAAATCTGATTGCTATAACATTTTCATCACATATATGCAGTCTATATTAATATTTTTATTTCATTTTTTCTAAATACAAGAATGTTTTGTGCTCAGCAAGTATAAATAAAGTAAATTGATATCTGAAGCACAATAAAGCTTAATTAGTCATACTAAAGCTAAATTAGTCACTCACAGGGAGAATATAGAGAAATATACAAAGGGTCAGAAAACAAAAACAATAATGAGTCCTAGAAACCTGAATATAAAATAGAAATGGACAGAGGTGGAGAGAAATGTACAATAAAAGGAAGGGGGCAACAAAGGACTATGGTGGAGAACAATGAGTGCCTTGGTGGTAGTGTAGTAACATACATCTCAAATGTGATCCTCAATCTCTTAATCATACACAGTGTTCTAAACTAATATGACCTCAAAAAATAAAAGAACATGAAAAAAAAAAGAAATAAAACAGGAGCGGTTTAAATACATTGGCTAAATCAATACCAAGAAGATATTGTCAGTGTTGGAATCTGTTGCTTAAACCTGAAAAATTAATTTTCTGTCAGGGTTAGTGACACTCAAGTTGATGAGATGAAGAGTGGAGCAGTGAAAAGGATGAAAAATAAAGACAGAGGCAAGTATCTTGAGTTTCATTTCCTTCACTTCATGCACAAGAAGTCTAACCTAAGGAAGCAGATGGTCAAGGTTCTTGTACATAATTCCAGAATCTTTGCTTCCAGTAGATATGACATTCAACACAAAATATTAGGTCCATCCCTCTGGCAATGTCAGTCAGAGATTCAGGAGGAGCTATGGAACTTTCTTCAGAGTTTGATATAGTAGTTTTGGGAGTTGCTCTTTGTTTCTAATATTAGCATTTTATTATGTTCCAGAACACTTTTTATCAGTAATAATTCTATGGCAACTATTTTTATAAACATTGATGATATAAAATAGACATGTAATACAAATTTACTATCAAAAGTCATAGTATATTTTCATGAAGTCGGTCATTATTTAATGTTTCATTAAGTAGCTGCAAATTTATGCCTTGTTTTTTTTTCTCTGTTTAATGGCTTTCTTACAGACATTTGTATTGTAAATTGTCTGAACCTTTACTTTGATGCTGATCTTGGTTAGAAATTATTATTGTGTCTCTGCCCTGGGGCTTTATTGCCTATTATCTATTTAACTGACACCCACCTTAGCAATCTCTCACTGCCTTTTCATATGCTATTGCCTAATCTGTCTTTCTAAGAGAGGAAAGTAAGTCCATGTCTTGACTTACTAATTCTGCTTAAGAGAGAACCTTAAAAGCAGCAGTTAAGTAGTCCTGGTTACACTAGAAACCAAAATAGCTCTGGCTCTGTTTAACTTCTAAAATTCAAATTTTTGGATAACACTCTGTGTTTCATGTGATAATGGCAAATATGACTAATGCTAATTAGGGCTATAGTAATCTTGCACACATATTTTATTGTTATCATATGCTCTAAGTTATTTCAACAACACTTTTCAATGATCTCATATACAGTATACACAGAAGATGCCCAGTCATTCAAGGGAAATCATTACCTAATAACCAGAATGGTGGTCTCAAATGATAGTACTTCGAAAACTCATATATTTAATTTTAATTGTTTTTAAATACAAATATGTGTCAGAATAACTTGTGGAATACAGAAGAAGACCAATTATGAGGCCCACCTGAGAATCATTTCTCTTTTCAAATTTGTTAGGTATTAATACACACACACACACACACACACACACACACAAATTAGTGATACAATATATATTTGTATATATAATATTATATATATATATATATATATATATATATATATATGTATTTGTGTGCGTGTTTGTCTCTCTGTATATAAATGTCCTATTCAGCCAACATTTCCTCAGTTACCATTGGCATATCAAATGCATTTTGAGAACAGTCTCCCTGTGGGTGAAGGCAACAACCTTGTGTATTTTCTATGCAAAAGACTTTAAGCAACAGTAAAACTGATTAGAAATCACCCTGTTTGTTACCATTACCACACACAAGAAATCTAAGTAACGTCGGTGATAAGGTATTCCTTCCAGAATGGTCTTATCCCACTTTCCTCTCAGTCTCCATGTGTTGCTGACAACAACAAACTAAGTTACATCCCAATCAGTATTTGGGTTAATTTAGTCACAACTATCGATTCAAATAGGTGAATTAGTAAACCTAGCAAACAGAAAATTTTTACGATTATCCATTTGAGTTCCAATTCCTATCTTCTGAAAGAATAATTTTGATTTTGTTTCAACCACTCTACTCTTAACAGAGATTGGCAAGAAATTTCATTTGCTTTTTAGGGTACACTTGGGAATATGCTGGTAAGACAACATCAGCAATGCAGACAAGGATGCTTGCCTTCTGATTAGTAAGATATGAGAGTTTTTATGTTTTGGGGTAAATTTAACTAAAATCTGCTTGGAAATTAAAGACAAAGAAGGAGAAATAAAGTTTCATTAAGTACATAAGCAAAAACATGAAAAGAATTAGAACACATTGATCAGAAGGTCATTTCTACCAATGTGTTCCTAAAAATTAAATGATGAAGTATCCAAAGGCGTCTTAAATCCTTGGATTTATATTTAAGCCACATATTGGTTCATTATCTAGGTTTTAAAAACTGATGAAGAACAGTGGAGACTTGGTGTTACAGACTCTTTGGTTCATTTATTTATCCATTCCTTCGTTTTATTCAACCAATACTTATTAATTTCTAATAATGTGGTAGCATGCTACACATTGAGTTTCAACAGTGAGTTTGATGGATAAGAGCTCCACCCTCAGAAAACTTAAAGTGTATTATTAATTAATAATAATTAATTAACTAATAAAAACTGAAAACAATTGCAAACTCTGGTAAGTACAAGAAACAAAATAAACAATACAGCATGGCCATGAAATTGAAGAGCGTTATTTTGGGTAAGATGCTCCTACACTCATGGTGGGACTGCAAACTGGTCCAACCTCTATGGAAAGCTGCATGGCGGTTTCTCAAACAACTGAAAATGGAGTTTCCATATGACCCAGGAATTGCACTCCTAGGAATATAGCCAAAGGACACAAAAACAGTAATCCAAAAGGTAACATGCACACCTATGTTTATTGCAGCACTATTTACAATAGCTAAAACATGGAAACAACCCAAATGCCCAAAAATTGATGACTGGATCAAGAAGATGTGACACCTGTATACAATGGGGTACTATTCAGCAATAGTACTGATAAACTAACGCAGTTCTCAGCAACATGAATGGAGCTAGAAGGGATCATGCTCACCGAAATAAGCCAGAAGGAAAAAGAAAAATATTGAATGGTATCACTTATAGAAGGAATATAAGAGAGCCAAATGAGGAATCAGAAGGAGAAAATAGCACACAAAACATAAACAAAAGCAAAAACTATCAGGCAACCACAAATAAGAGACATTCTACATGGGCGGGGGAGGAAGAGAGAACAAAATAGTGGAGAAAAGAGCACAAGGGACTATGGTGATGGTTCACAGGTGGTGGGAAATCTATGGGGAATACACAATAATGCAAAGGATATAAATTAAATTAAAAAAAAAAACAAAGAAGGAGTTCATGTAAAACAATCTGGAGTTCAGAGAAAAAATCAGATTTTCAAATACAATTCTTTTTTTTAATTTATTTTTTTATGTGTCTTTTACATTACTGTATATTCCCCATAGGTTTCCCACCACCAATTCACCCATGAACCATCACCACAGTCCCCTGTGCTCCCCCCCCCCCCATTCTGAGCCCCAATTTCCCCCCCTTCTCTCGCTGGTTGACACGCTTGTATTTGGTTCCCCTATATTCCTGTTATAAGTGAGACCATTCGATATTTTTCTTTTTCCTTTTGGCTTATTTTGTTGAGCATGATCCCTTCTAGTTCCATCCATGTTGCTGCAAATTGCATGTGTTTATCGTTTTTGAATGCTGAATAGTAGAAAATATAGGCAAAACTCTACATGACATACATCTCAGCAGAATCTTTAAAGACACATCCCAAAAAGCGAAGGAAGTAAAGGAAAAGATAAACAGATGGGACTATATCAAATTAAAAAGCTTCTGTACAGCAAAAGATACAATAATCAAAACAAACAGACACCCTACTAATTGGGAGAAAATCAAATACAATTCTATTAGTAACTAGTAAGTAGTCACAATTTTCTGTCATTGAACTTAATGAGATCACCCTGGAAGTGAGAGAGGTTTCAGATAGATGCTGAAAAGCCAGCAAAAAATGCAGACAACATGAGACCAGAAAAACTGAATGAAAGCAAGGGTAGGTCCGTTGTCAGGAAAGCCAAGAGAAGAGTGCTTCCTTCAGGAAGAAGTGACCTTCTGGATTAGTTGCTGCTGAGAGGACAGAGTGGACATGGAGCCATCCTTTGGGTATGGTGACTTGAAAGTTTCAGTTGTTGAGTAAAAGCACAGATCCATTAAAAGTTGATGCAGAAGGAATGAGAGATGAGAGGTGAGGTATGAGGAAGTTAAGCTAAGGTTAAAGAAGTTTGGTTTCAAAGAAAACTGCAAGGAATGAAAAGAGTTGATTTCATTTTAATATGTGGCATTCACAGTCCACATCTCCCACCCTTGATGTAGGGGTATGTCGATAGTGTGCAAGACCAATATATCCCTTTTGTGCAGCAGAGAGTAGGCAGAACTAAAATTCCTAAGAAAAAAAAATGAGAGCAGATGGAATCCAAAGTACACATTTATATCACCTATGCAATAGGTGCAACGGTAGTAATGGATATAATACTATATGCTATATTTTAGGCAACTACAAAAAAAGACAATTGAATATTTGTTTGACATGAAGTGACAAAAAGTCTTCATATTTGTGCTGTATGAAGAAAAGTTCACTATAAGATAAAATGGCTATAATTTTACATACTTACAGAAGAGATGGAGAGAAATGGATTAGTTTGTCAAAGACTCAACTATTTGTTGCCTCGTAGTTTCCTGGATATCTCCTTTTTGAGTTGCCCCTGACACCCTAGCTCCATGGTGAACAAAGATTTCAATTGAGCAACGAAACTGACAGTTATGCAAGTTGAGTGGACAGACAGAGTCATTCTTTTTTTTTTTTTAAAGATTTATTTTTTATTTATACATACAAGCTGGGGTACAGGCCAGAGGTGTGGGGCGGCGAGAGGGTTCACCAGAGACAGAGCGGGTAGCAGAACAGGCAGATCAGAAGTACACTGCTGAGGGGAGTAGCGGGCGAGGCAGGAGAGGTCTGCCGCGCCATGTGGGATTCTCCCCGGCTGGGCGTCGAACTCGCGTCCCCCCTGTCGACAGCTCCACAGAGCAGCACTTAACCGCTGCGCCACCGGGGAGGCCCAAACAGACAGAGTCATTCTTAACCTTGAATCAGATGGAAAATCTCCTGGGAGCTAACAAAAAACAAATTTTCTGGCCCCCAACCAGAACTACTGAACCTAGAATGCTGGAGACAGATGTGTGGGGAAATGGATTTTGACATTTTAGTATACAGGTATATGTAGGCTCTCTTACCCTGCAGTAGGTTGGGGCATCTTTTATAAGGTCACTATATCCTACTCATGAGACCACCACCCTTATAACCTAATAACCTTCCAAAGGCTCCACCTCTTCGTTCCAACACTTTGGAGGTATAGATTTCAGCATATGAATTTGGGGGAAACAAATATTCAGTCCATGGTCCTTTATTAGATAAAAGGAAGGAGATAATATTAATCAACAAATTTCAGCAATAAATGATAGGAAGACATGCTAGGTTGTCTAAACACACAAAACAAGCACACAATGACATCCATGTGTACCAAGTCCAGACAGCCCACCTACCCTTGATGCTTATTTTCACCAAAGTAAACTCACTCCATTAGGTATAAATGATAAACAGATGTTTTGCTGAAGATTTGAGATGGAAAATGAAGGTGACAGTATTAATCACACAATATATAACATATTAAATCTATATCATGTTTCTAATTTCTCAATTATTCTCTGGGCTGTTTCATTCTCACATATACTTGTCTATATAAAGCACCCTGGATATTGCCCTTTATATCTCTTTTGTATGCAGAGAAATCTAAGTTATAAAATTGTTGCATTCTAATTGTCTCCCTTTCTTATTAAGTTTTAGAAGACTCAGCAAAATGGAATTTATAACAATTTCATGTACATTCAAGGAAAGTGGCACAGAATTATAAACATTTTTTTCTGTCACATGTTTTCATATGAGGGACATATAATCACTGACGTTGTAAATGCACTGTGTGCTAGGAAAAATTGACTATAGTTTGTGAAATGAGTAATTTCACCAAGAACGAGACCTCGTGGATGTTGGTATAAAACCAGGGCAGTTCACTTGGTGTTTACAATCTGCCAAGCAGTCCTTTAAGTTCAAGGCCAATTTCTAGGGCAAACCGCTCTTACTCTTATGTAATAGATAAATACAGGGGCAACTCCTTAGTTAGGTACCTAAAATCTTAGTAATTGGACTCCAAGGTCATATATTGAAAGATGAGTAATACTGTTTCCTAGCACAGGATTGCCAATTAAGAAGTAAAAGCAGAACTCTACTGTGAGCCCAGACTGAAACTCAGGAGTTGATGAGATGGAGATGTCTTTTGAAATTGGTTTTTAAGGTACATTTATCAATTTAAGCTAGGAACTGATCTCTGAAAGACCGTCACTGGCATTTTGACTAATTGAAGGTAGAGCCTCAATTAGAAGAAGACAGAGCAATTTTAGAACTAATTTTGAAGTGGGAAGAAGTTGAATCTTTCTCTGTTCACCATGTGCTGTTATTAGTGCATGATTCCTTCTGGTGGTATTTTCACATACTTTATAATAATAAAAGCAAGCATTATATATAAAACTAAGTATATATTTGCACATATGGTTGTAATTTCAAAATTCTTCCAAATTAACATCCTTCAAGTGATTATTCATAAATACAAAATTACCTGAGACATAAGCATTTAGCAAAATTTCTAGGACCTTTGGATAAAAAGAAAACTTTTTGTAGTCTTTTAACCAGAGTTCAAGAAAACATTTGGACCAAAGAGTTTTAAATTGGAACTATGAGGAGAAATGAGTAATATATTCATGGCTGAGTTTACTGTACTCTTTTCTCAGGTTGTTTTATATGTTACACAGCCCCAAGATTATTGATAAAGTAAACTGACCCAAGCTAGAATACTTAAAATCCAGACAAGTCTTCAAAGATGTAGGACTATTCTACTAGTCCATATGGATTTGGAGGTGGAAGTTCATATTTGCAAGACCTATTAAGAAATCTCAGCAGGGATATTGACTACAACCTCAGATTGATAGTAATTTTCTCAAGTACAATATCAAAAAATCACAATTTTACCAAGTTTTCAGTTTGCAAATAAAAACAGCAATAAAAAAAAAGAAAGTGAGCATCAAAGAATAATATGAAGTGTTAGCTTGGTGGGAATTAATAGAAATCATCTCCTTAGCTCCTGAAATTTAGAATAATAGACAAAATATATTCCATTATATTTATGTAGTAAAGTAGTCTAAGATTTGTTCTTTCCACAATTAGAAAAGAAGATAATTTATGATATTTCCTTTTCTGGTTTATATCCCCACACAATATGCCTATACTTAGGGGTAAAAATGTTTCCAAATATTAATGATTCCATGGTAAATGTTAATAGATTGTTTTTACAAACTTTATCAGACACAGTCTGAAATAGGTTATTTAGAAAAATATTTTTATTTCGAAGTGTATGTGACAGAAAATAAACTTGCCAATATCTTCTCTATTTCTTAAAATATAGTGGATTTAATGAGCATATAGCCATAATATGTTTGCTATTTGCTCTGTTTACTATACTAACTAAAATGCAGGTTTAACATTGTGTGTGTGAATAATCATGTAATAACAATGTTTTCCACATCTGCATTTGGACATCCTAGTCATATAAGATATTAAATAATTACAAAAAAAAATTTCAAAGCATGATAAAGGCCAGAAAAGAAAAGTAATGTTTTGTATGTTCATAACAGAAATCCTAATCTGACATTGATGGACAGAGGACAAATATGAGTTAAAAAAGGAAAAAATGTACAAAACACTTCCAGGCAAAGAGGTGAGGCTATAAAAGCCCTGAGGGCTCTCAGAAGTCCTTTGGTGTGGTTGGAGGATAAAAAGCACAAGGGAGAGAGCAGTGTGAAGTGAGCGCGGAGAAGCCTAACCCAAATCTGCCCAAGGTCTCGTAGGTCATGATAAGTATTTTGGAATTTATTCTCACAGCTGTGCAAAGTGCTGAAGTATTCATTTCCTATAATGCCTTTAGGCTCTTTTTTATAAATCTGTTCTAAATTTTATTACATAACTCTAAACTGGAGTAGTCACCAAGTTTCTAGCTCAGAGTGGTTATCTAATGCCTATCTGTCACATTCATGCTATATCAGTGTTTGCAGATATTCAATATGTATGCTTTTGTAAAGTAAATTGAATTAAAATCCTAGATTCAGTATGGAGTTTACCATGATTTGAATCAAATGCAACCTTCAGATTTTATGGACTTTTTTCCAAAATGTTAGCTATCCCAAATTTTAATGCTATTAAAATGTCTTATCTCTAAACTACCTTATTTTTAATTTTGAAGTCACTTAAAACATATAGTCATTCAATTAAAATCTTTATTCCCTTTATAGCAGTATGATCTTTTCCAGTCAATCTTCCAAGACAAATCACTTTCAAAATCAACCTTAAACTTTTTCAGTGCTTTGGCAACATATATATATATAATTAGTTTAATTAATCAGACTCGGGCCTCCCCGGTGGCACAGCGGTTGAGCGCTGTGCTGTGGAGCTGTCGGCAGCGGCGACTCGAGTTCGATGCCCGGCCGGGGAGATTCCCACATGGCGCGGCAGACCTCTCCTGCCTCGCCCGCTGTTCCCCTCAGCAGTGTATTTCTGATCTTCCTGTTCTGCTCCCCACTCTGTCTCTGGTGAATCCTCTCGCCGCCCCACGCCTCTGGCCTGTACCCCAGCTTGTATGTATAAATAAAATTTAAAAATTTTAAAAAATAATAATAATTAATCAGACTCATCATGTTTGATATCTTTAAACCATATGATAGGAATTTTTGAGTTCTCCACTTTGGAATGCATGAATGACCAGAACGTGAGATCTATACTATTTATTCAAGCTTCTCTATTCAAACTTTTTGTTATGGTCATTGCTGTTGTTTTCTTAGCCAGGGAAAACAGATTATAGTAATGCATATATGAATATCTCATTCTATTTTTCAATATTCCTCAAATTTAACCATGAACAAAATTACCAAAAAATGCCTCATAGCCCATCTATTAAAATATAAATAACTGGTAACAACAACAACAACAAAAACTAAAAATGTATGTGATGTTTCTTTTGCTCTCTCTTTTGCACCATAGTAGATGTCCTGTCCCACTGACAAAGCTTTCTCTCCTGATGAATGCCTCAGACATGGCACTGAGATTCATAACTCACTATAGAAATTTGCATGTTAAGATCTGACATAAGCTGGAACAAAAATACAGTATTCCTTCATGTAAAAATCTACTTAAAATGTAGCAGAATTCAATTTTCCAACTGTCTCAATGTGATCGAAATAATATGACTTCAAACATAGAAAAGGACTAACTATTCAAAGAAATCTCAAAGGAGAGCTGAAGAAAACTCAAGCGCATGAAGATAAAATTCCAATTAAATTAACTAAACTTTTCTTGTTTTTCCAAACAAAAATTTCTTCAAATATTGAACAAGTGATTAAAAGACTCATACAGGTTTTTGTTTTTTAATCCACCTTTAGTATGGACGTCTACCTTTAAAATGGCTGCTAAATAATTTTTAAACACACAAGTTTTCCTCTTAGGAGAGCTCACAATAAGTTTCATACAACCTTCTTCAAATGAATCCCATCCCAGTTTTTCCTATTATGGCTTATTCCTCTGCCTTTCCCTCTTCCTTTCCTAACCAACAAAGCTTATGCTCATTAAACAGCAACCTTATCTGCAAGGACCTACTTTTCTAGGCACTTTTGCAATACTGTCATCTAGCAGCCTCCTTTCCTTTCATGCCAGATTACACAGTACCAAATACCACATCATGATGGAGACAAGAGCTCACTGCACAGGCTCCTTAAACACAAAACACTGCAATTCTCTTAGGCCACTTATTGTCTAAGCGTGTGAGTGAAAATGGAGAAAGAACTAGTAGAATCTTGCCACTCTCAGCTAGTCCTGGACAATCCAGTCCCATGCCTCTCCATGGCCTTTGTACCTGGATCCTCTCCATTTTGCGAAAGAAAATATTCCTAAACTAAATTTAGAAATAAGCAGAATTAAACTTAAGCCACTGAATCACGGTCCATCAGGGCTGTTAACTCACAAATTGCACCTCCTATGCCTTTCTTTTTGTTTTTTCTTTTTTTATATATAATATATATTTTTATTGTCATTTATGTCTTTTACATTTTGTATCCCCCTTGGGTAGTCCACCACCAATTCACCCGTGATCCATCTCCATGGTCCCTTGTGTTCTTTTCTATTCCATTTTGTGCCCTTTCCCTTCCCTCCCT
>PVIJ01011821.1:0-52790 GCA_004024925.1 Scalopus aquaticus
GAAAAAAAAAATACAAACAAAAAAAAAAAAAACAACTTCTCTTTCCATGGAGGCCCCACAGCAGGGTCTCTGAATAGCAGTCCTATCTCTCCTAAGGGCGCAGCAATGTGACCAGCAGTCCTGATTTTAGTATTGAAAGTCCCACATCTTGGGAAATCCATCAGTCTCCCCCAACTGGACACGGCATGCAATATTGTAACAGATTGGACGCAGAAATAGGTAAAAATCTCAACTGCCTTCTCTTAAGACAGAGATTTGTAGAAATATAAAATAAAGCTACTCATCAACAATTTTCTTTGGTTCTGGAAAATGTATTTTCCTAACAATTTGTTACTTATGTTAATATGAGTTGCTGCTGCTGCTTATTATTATTATATGTTAACAAAAGTTTTAAAATCTGTTTTAATTTCTAACATAGCAACTGTGACTAGATATAAACTACATAAACAAAAGCTCTTTGGGTCCTAAGGCTGTGAAAATATCACAAAACCAAGACATTTGAGCACTGCTAAGAAATAATATATAACATACTTCCCTCTGCTCTGCTACAATTATTCTCATCACGTAATAACAATTGTGAACAAACCTGTTCTGTCACTTTGGAGCATACCCTCCCGATGACCATGCGACTTGAAGGTTGACTGGAAGGTCTCTAACTGCTTCTGAATGTTAACTGTGGCTATTTTGACAATGTCAGCTGCCGATCCTTGGACTGTTGTGTTGATAGCCTGACGCTCAGCCTATGAAAAACAGTAACAGGTGCTGCATCAGATACATCAACACAGCTTCATAACCACTGTCCATAGAGCATGCTCACATCTGCAAATGCAACTAGAAAACTGGACCAACATGGAGCCAGGACATCAAACATAAAGCTGCATCCTAGAAAGAACTAGAATAGCACGATACAGGACTCTAGAGTCTCGGCTACCTTGCACATGAGGATAGACTAAATAAATAGAAAGTCAGATGATTTCAGTTTAGAAATCTTTAAAATTTAGCTAAATGAAAATTGCTTTACACTTAAAATGTATTAATAGGTGAAAATCACTTTATTATGTACTTATTTTATTGGTATTCTAGCTGTTTTAAACTTCACTCTAAAGGATTTCCTCCTCAAAATATACCTCCCCTTGATCATACTCAGTGAAATAAGCCAGAAAGAAAGAGAAAAATATCGAATGTTTTCACTTATAACAGGACTATAAGGAAACCAAATAGGAGAGAGACGATAAGTGGGGGGGGGGGGAAGAGGAGGGAGGGAAGGAAAAGCGCACAAAATGGAATAGAAAAGAACACAAGGGACCATGGAGATGGATCACGGGTGAATTGGTGGTGGGCTACCCAAGGGGAATACAAAATGTAAAAGACATAAATAACAATAAAAAATATATATATTAAAAAATATATATATATATCTCCCCTTAATCCTAATTAGTTATAAGTAGACTATCAGTCTCTGTAATGTGGGTTGGACTGTTCCAAGCATATCCCTCTTCTCAGAGGCCTTTTGGTCCTACATAGAATTTAGTTTCAGCAAATCTGGAGCCCCCTTTATGTGCCGCTAGGGCTAATTAATGGTTGCTACTGAAATTACAGATCCTAGATTCCTAGTTAGATTCCCAGAGACTACTGCTGCCATGAGCTTTGCAGCAACTACATCTGCTTAAAGTGATCATGCTAGGGCAGCAGACATGGGAGTCTGGATAAACACCCAAGGGGTAACCTAGCCATGACCATTACTTCCAGCATTCCAGAACATCTCAGGAGATGGGAAGGGTCTACTAACAGGAGGGATCTATCTATCATGAGAGTAAAACACTCTCTGTTGCTATCACCTGGGCTATCTCCAAATTCTAGCACATTAAAAACCTGTTAAAAAGATAACTTTCTTTTTAATTAACTGTTGTTTTGTCAGAACTACTGAATTCATTCTAAACGCACTACGGGGATAAAAGTAGGATGTTAATCAGACTATGGCCTTTAATCAAACTTTAACTATACTACAAAATAATCATGCTTAATATATACAGGTAAATAAAAGACAATAAAATGAGAATAAAATGGAACTGAAAAATAAACAGAACAGAACTTAAGGCACTTAAACAGTGCTCTCTTTATAGTTTGGAGCATGGTGGGGGTGGGGAGGATAGCACTGACTTGGAGGAAGCCATAAAGAAGTCTGGAGTACTAGAAAAGTTCGATATTATTTAAAATAATTGGGTTCAATAGTGAACTGAAGAGCAAACCAGCAAACTGAAATAAAATATCCAGAACCATGCATGATGAAATGTAGACATGGAAAATACCAGTGAGGATATGAAACATGAGAAATAAAAAAGATTTTTTAAAAGTTTATAAAAGGAGTTCCTGAGGGGCCTCCCTGGTGGCGCAAGGGGTTAAGTCTCAGAACTATTAAGCTATCTGCAGTCACTGCAGCACGAGTTCCATCCCTGGCCAGGGAGTTTCCCACATGGTGCAGCAGACATCTTCTGCCTCACCCGCTGCTCACCTCAGAAGTGCATGTCAGTAGATCTGCCTGTTCTGCTCCCCACTCTGCCTCTGGTGAATCCTCTCAGCCCCCCACACCTCTGGCCTGCACCCCAGCTCTGTTATGAATGAATAAATAAATATTTTTTAAAGAGTGGAGTTCCTGAGAAAGGAGAATGCAATGTACCAATAATTGAAGAAGAGATGACTAATAATTTCCCAAAATCAATAAAAGCTATCAAGTTGTAAATTCAAGAAGTCCTAACATCTTCAAGCAACATGAATTAACAATATGTTCCCATGTATAGGCACAAAAGTTAAACACACACACAAAGGCATCACAGAAAACCTGCTAGAAATCAACTAAGAAAAAAAATACCATATCAAGAGCAACCTAGAATAAAACAGGCAGAGTATATTCAAAGAAGGATCAGTTAGAAGGCCTCCTTGGTGGTACAGGTGTTAAGTCTCAGCCCTATCATGCTATCACCACTGTGGCCTGAGTTTGATCCCCCAGTTCTTCTATGCATAATAAAAATAAATCTTAAAAAAACAAAGAAGGATCAGTGAGACCAGGGGTGGGCAAACTACAGGCCAGATCTGGTCCATCTCCTGATTTTGTACATAATGTTTTATTGGAACACAACCACATTCACTCATTTATCACCATGTTTATACTACAACAATGGAGTTGAGTAGTTGTGAGAGAAATGCTATGTCCTACAATATATAGGGAACTTACTTTACCTGATGTAGACACTGTCAAAACTTTTAAAAAGTTCTGTTTATTAGCAAAATGTTTAAAATTTCCCTCTGATAGCCAAAAAAAGGCAAAGAGGCTCAGTAAAAGTTTATAGGTATAAGGTAAAAGTTTATATGTTTAGGCATGCTTTATGCAAATTGGTTGCATCTCTTTTACCTGACTGCATTATGGGGAGTGCACTATATCTGACTGGGAAACATTTTTCCTATCTAGTACAGTAAAACAGAAGGCATATAAATCTTCAAGCAATGCTAGCTGGATATGCTACATGGGAACCAGTAAGACTGCCTGAGTCCACACAGTATAGAAAAGAAGCTGGAAGAAAAAAAAAGAAAAGAAGCTGGAGTGATAGTGGGGGAAAAATTCTCTGCAATAGTCATCTGTGGAATGTAGACTGAGGCTTATGACTAGAGTCTGTGGATGCCTCCTACCACACATTGAGGGGCACTCATTAACATGCTATCAGATATTATTAATTGAAGTTACCTCTATGGCCTTGATTTCTTGGTTAATGTTGGAGAAACACTCTAATGAGGATGGTATTGCCCAGAAGTTACACAATTAAATGGAAATGGTTTACACAATATGCTACTAGTGGAACGCAGGAAGACACCCACCATAAGCACAGGCAGAGCTCCTCTTTTCCTCTTGTATCGACTTTGGAGCCACCTGAGGAGCAGAACTGATGGCCATGGGGGCCATTTCCTAAGGACATCTCTCAACTGAACAACAAAGAGTTACTTAGTTTACAGAGGCAGTTAGCATTAGTGCTCTGAAGGCTTCTAGCTCCTGGCAAAAGTTATTTAGCAGTTTGGGGGCTGGTATTTTTCATTACATACAATGTGCAGTGGGCAATGACACTGAAACGTATGGGAGAAGGACAAATACAACTAGACAAAACTGAAGATTTGGACTATAATAGAATCTTAAATGACAAGATATATAGAATACTTTTACTAATCCCAATGATCTCAGAAAGAAATTTGAATCATAATGTAATCAAATACCATCAACAAATATTTTAAATGTTAAAAATAGCCTTCATCAATATTGTGGATATCCTAATAACCTTTGATGAGACAGGTTTTAAAATTAAAAGTAGAATGAAACAAAAAATATCACAATTTAGTGAGTGGCTAATCTTCAACAACACTGGAAAATTGGTATTATCTGATAAATTAGTACATGGTATCTAAACAGAAAATAATTAGGAAATGTAAGAATTAAGTTATTTAAAATTAATCACCAAAACTAATAAATAATTGGTTTACTGAAACAGAACATCTTTAAATGAAGTATTATTTAGTGAACCCATATTTACAATAGTCTCCTGAAGACTGTTCAGCAAATAACGGCATATGCCATCACTTCAGAGGTCCCTAATGAAACCACTGGTAGGCCTTCTATGAGCAGAAGATACAACTAATATGACACTTATCCTTAAAAGAGACATTAGCAATATTTAGTCTTTGTGGTAAAAGTACAAGTCATTTTGAAAACTAAAGTTAAAAATGCAGAGAAATTTCAACATACATGAGCTTTATGATAAGGATTATTGTCTTTGATTCCTGGTAAATATCTACGCCTTCCCAAAATGGTCTGAACAAATCCATCTCTTCTACAATTCTTCACTGTATCTCTCATGAAATGAGTAATCCCTACAAAGAAAATACAGAAGTAGTTACAAGCAAAGTTATTCTTATTCTCATCACTAGTTTCAACACAATGAGCTATACAAACCCCCCTCCATGATTTTTAACAGTAGTAATACATCATCAAATTTTGTATATAAACTTTAATTCACTTTTCAGACTTAAAGTTGAAACAAAATGGACTTTAGAAATGAAATAATTACAATAAAATAAAAAATGTTTAATGACATCATTCAACTCTATTTTTAATCAAACACAGCAACAAAAATATGATACTAAACTCCAGAACAGCAGAGCAGGACTAAACCCTAAGTGCTTTTACTCCAGGATCTTAAAACCAAGCTATTTCTCCTGTTTTTGTCCTTTGAACATGTTAGTCATCTTTTGCTCTTTAATCACATTTCCAGGATTACAACATTCCAAGAGCTCTTTGTTCACCATTGATGTTATGATCCAAATAGTACCTGACTGAAATTAATGTAGAAATCACAATAACTACCTCACTAGGAACATATGTATCCTATTTCTTAAAATTAAAAAAGACTATGTATAGTGTACTGTTTAAGCCCATTCATATTCCCTATACCAGCATCCATTCTTGCACGAAAGATAGACTAAGTCTCAGGGAGCTCAGGGATAGTTCACAGAACTATCCACCTAAAAAGTGGATTCTATTAATACATAAATTACACCTTCATAAACTGCCAAAAGAGGGCATCCCTGGTGGTGCAGCGGTTAAGCGCTGTGCTGTGGAGCTGTTGGCAGCGGTGACCGTGAGTTCGATGGCCGGCTGGGGAGAATCCCAATGGTGCAGCAGACCTCTCCTGCCTCACCTGCTGCTCCCCTCAGCAGTGTATTTCCATCGATCTGCCTGTGCTGCTCCCCACTCTGTCTCTGGTGAACCCTCTCGCCGCCCCACGCCTCTGGCCTATACCCCAGCTTGTATGCATAAATAAATAAAATCTTAAAAAAATAAACTGCGAAAAGAGATAATTTAAAACAATGATTCTAAAATTGCTCTATAATAACTGTTCTCTCACAGTTTGTGATACTTTTAAACAAAAATTTACTGTTAGAAATTAAAGTTATCTAAACCTCAAAGCACAGGACAATTTCAAGATTTTATAAGATATGCACAATAACATAATAGCATATATATCAACACAATAACACAATAACATAATAGCATATATATCAACTATTTGCTATTCTACGTCAGTCCCTAGTTTTATGCATAAAACTCATCTTAGTAAATATTCGTAAGCAAGGTTAATGTTATTTAATTAGCAATGCCTGATGAAAACTTGTTAAATTGAAAATCCTGTAACACAAATTTTAAAAAATTAATATCATGTGGAAATACAATTGAAAAAACTAGCACAGTATCTAGAAGGTAATAAACACCCAAGGCTTCTGTACCTGTGTATCTGGTCTTAAAGGAATCAATGTAGCAAGCAGCATCATTTTCTTTGACGCCCATCTGTTCTCCCAAAGATTTGGCTCCCATTCCATAAATGATTCCATAACAAATCTGAAAAGTAAACTAAAGGTAAGTAAATTATAGATCATAACAACAAAAGACACAAATATTAAAACTGCCTTAGAATTAAAATTTGTAAATATTTTATTTCATAGTTAATCAAAGAAATGATTAGATCTCCCTTGGGTGGATTAAATACTGGGTTGTAGGAAAAGTCATGATGTAGTCTTTGAAAAATGCGTTATGACTCTTCTGATAGCCCATAAATAGGGGCTGATACTTTTCTGCTTTTTGGAAATACTTTTTGGGGGGAAGAGTGTAGGATGGAGGGAGGGCTACAGTATAAAGAACATAACCCTAGTAATTTAAAAAGGAAGATTTACTTCTGACTGTCATTTATTCAGCAGTCCTCACAGCAGCTTTTTACTCCTCACAGTTAATTTCTCCTTTAAGAGAAATTACATCCTGGAGGCACAACGGATTAAGTCTCAGCACTATGAAGCTACTGCAGCCACTGCAGCACGAGTTTGATCCCCAGCCAGATAGCTGACCCACATGGCACAGCAGACTTCTCCTGTCTCACCCACTGCTCCCCTCAGCAGTTTATTTCAGTGGATCCGCCTATCCTGCTCCCCACTCTGTCTTCGGTGACTCCTCTCACTATCCCCTCCCCACACAAACCTCTGGCCTGCACCCCAGCGTATGCATAAATAAATAAATAAATATTTTTTAAAAATACAAATACACACACACACAAAGATAACAACTGCCACCACAATAGTACCGATCACTAAAGCATACAGTTTTCTGACCCTAATTAGCCCCAGACCAAGTCTTTCTGATCTTTCTTCTGACTCTGCAAAAGTATAAATAATACCATGAAATAGGCTCAGATGAATGTGATTTGAAAGATCCAAAGACGGAGAAATCATTTATCAGCTACAGGTGCTGAAGATATTTAACTCTTTTGAATTATTAAAACTCTCATTTACACTAAAAAATGTTCATTAAGATCACCTGCTTTGCTTGCTGTCTCAGATCATCCCCCACAGACTCTGGCTCAACCATTTTCCATTCAGCTGCAATACTCCTGAAAACATCCGTTCCAGTGTTTAATACTTGAATGAGACGTTGATCCTGAGATAAATGAGCCAAGATCCTCAGTTCAAGTTGAGAGTAATCAGCAGCTAATATTAAACCACCTAAAGTAGAAATGATTTTAGCAAAGTTGATACAAGAGACAAATTCAAGTTTTATACAATTGAGCAGGATGACAGAATTTAGTTCTAACATGAAACTATGGGATCATGTATCCCAAAGTTAAAATCTTGTTCTTAAATTGATGCAATTCAGGTCTATAATTCATATCATTTTGCTCCATTTATCTTTCAAGTTCATAAAATATGCATAAAACTACTCCTGACCTCTGTTCCTTAACCACTGTGGCAGTGCTTTCCTCAGTGTTTCTACCACACCTGACACATAATCTAAAATGGCCACTTCATACTTCTCCAGCATAGTTCTGAGCATTCTTGAATTAGAGACTAAATTTCCCTTTGCATTCTATATATAGAAATCCTTGCAGAGGTCCTTTTATATAGCAGGCCTTAGCAGATGGTTGTTGAATTAATTCACTATAAGGAACAAAGAATGCCAGAAGTGGTTAAAAAAAATGGCTAGAAAAGACATCTTTTGTTCATTTTTGTTTTTTTTTATTTCTCTCAAAGTTGTTTAAAGCAAAAACAATAACTACATAACAAAGTTTATAAGTTATATTAGTAGACGTTAAGTCTATTATAAGAAAGAGAAAATGAAAAAAATGACATTAACAAGTTGTATAAAATTATATTTGAAAATAGTCTGCTGTGAGGCATATTGTAAAATCTAAAATACCTAAATATAGTTAATAAGTAGAGAAAACAATGCAAATAAGAATTTTTTAAAGAATAAAGAGGTAGAATTACAAATAAAAAGATAATAAATTTAAATCCAGTAATGTCAATAATTACTTTAGATGTCAATGGTCTACACAATACATCCAGTAGTAGAAATTTTCAGACCAAATCCATATGACTACATTTATATTAAAAATTTAAACAAAAGCAGTATAAAACATTGTGTTAAGGACAATGTTATTGTTTAGGTAAGAATAAAAAGTTGATGAGTAGATAAACAAAATGAGGTATGTGTATACTGTAGAATATTACTCAGTCTTAAAAGGAAGGAAATTCTTGCACTAGTGCTACAACATAAATGAACCTTAGGATATTAAGTGGAATAATAAGCCAGCACAAAAGAAAAATTTTGTGTCATTCCACTTATATGAAGTTCCTAGAGGTAGTCAGGTTCAAAGAGACAGAAAGGACAAAGGTGGTTGCCAGAGGTAGGTTGGAGGGTGGGGAGAGTCAGGTACAAGGTTTCAGTGGTAGAAGATGAAAAAGTTGTGGGAATGGATGGTGGTAATGATTGTACCACAATGCAAATATACTTAACGCCACAAAACTGAATATAAAAATGGTTACAAAGGTAAAATGTTCACAGTTCATACTTAAAAAACAAAACTGAAAATTGCCAAGCAGATTATTCCATCATAATAATTCAATCTATCTGAATTCACCCTTGAAATATAAGTTGCTGATAGAATAAATTCACATGGTGGGCCTCCCTGGTGGCGCAACACGTTAAGTGCAGCACTGTGGAGCTGTCAGCAGCTGCGGCGCCAGTTTGATGACCGGCCAGGGAGATTCCCACATGGCGCAGCAGACCTCTCCTGTCTTGCCCGCTGCTCCTCCCAGCAGTGTATTTCAGTCGATCTGCCTGTTCTGCTTCCCACTCTGTCTCTGGTGAACCCTCTCACCACCCCACACTCTTGCCTGCACCCCAGCTTGTATGCATAAATAAATAAATCTTTAAAAAAAAATATATTCCTATGGTTAATTGCACTCATTCGGAACAAAAGAAATAAGAGCAACTAAGTATACTAAGAGCAGGGACAATCTGGGAGTTAGATCATGATTTGTCATATTCTCATAATACATTGTTGTTTTTTTTTATGGCAAAAAAGGTTTATGACTAGAGAGTACTGAGGAGAGGTCAGGCAGAAAAAGGATAGTCTTGGGGGACCATGTAACAAGCAGCAGCAGTGGGGAGAAGAGAAGAAACAAAAGAGCAAAGCAAGTCAGAAATAGAGACCAAAAAAATACTGTGACCATGGAGGTAAAGGAAGAGAAAAGTTGATCGTCATGGGTTGATTAACTAACAGTGACAAATGCTATACAGCAATCAAAGAGGAGGGGGACTAACAAAATCCACTGGATTTTGCAAAAAGGTTTACAATGTCCATGGATAACATGGTTTCAGTAGACTGCCAAGCATATACCACAAAAGTTTCCCACCAAGCAGATCTTAAAAACAATAATGCATCACAAAGGAGAAAAACAAGCTCCACTGAACAGAAGATGGTAAGATTAGGGCCTCCCTGGCGGCTCAGTGGTTGAGCGCTGCACTGTGGAGCTGTCGAAAGCATGCGATGCGAGTTCGATGCCCAGCCGGGGAGAATCCCACATGGTGTGGCGGATCTCTCCTGCCTCGCCCACTGCTCCCCTCAGCAGTGTATTTCTGATCTGCCTGTTCTGCTCCCCACTCTGTCTCTGGTGGACCCTCTTGCTGCCCCACACCTCTGGCCTGTACCCCAGCTTGTATGTTTAAATAAATAAATTTTTAAAAAATTAAAAAAAAAGATGGTAAGATTAATGTGTACTTCTAGTCTTATTCATAATTCAGATTTTATCAGTGCTTTGAAAGCTATGAGAAACTCAAAATTCATCAGAAACTCAAAATTCATCTTCCACCTTACCTGGAAAAGGAACAAAGGCATGTCTCATGCTAACAGAAAATGGCATTCCTCTGTCTGAGGCTTTCTCCTCTTTCTGTGCTGGGTGTCTAGGGTTAAGGCCATAATCCTTCCTAAAATTTCTTCTTCTGTGATATAAACAACATCATCAGCTAGATATGAAACAATCTCAAATACACAAAAAAGAAAAGGTCTGTTTTTGTTTTTCAGGAAACAAATACCTTATTATACCTTATTACATGAATTCACTTTTAACCTTAACAAAGTTGCTAGACCTATTTCAGCAAACATTCAATTAAATCCTTTCTCATGGGCCTCCCTAAGGTGCAGGAGTTAAAGTCTCAGTGCTATCAAGGTATTGCCAGACACGGCAGCATGGGTTCGATCCCCAGCCAGGGAGCTAACCCCATGGCGTAGCAGACCTCTCCACAGCAGTGTATTTCAGTAGATCTGCTTGTTTTGCTCCCCACTCTGTCTCTGGTGAATCCTCTCACCCCCTGCACCTCTGGCCTAGACCCCAGTTCTTATGTGCATAAATAAATAAATCTGCATAAATAAATGTGCATAAATTTTATGTGCATAAATAAATAAATAAATAAATAAATAAGCCTTTCCCACAAACTGCTTTGACTTCACCAACATTTAGCTCAACTCACAAATTTCTTTGATCATATAGAACATAAAATTATCCATGCTTCTTCTTCCTTTTGTGTATATATAATGAAGGCAGGAGGGGGGATGTTCCTGATGTTGTCAAACTCGTCCCTTCAAAATTTGATTGCAATAAACTTATAGTTCAGGTTGATAAAATTAGTCACCCAGGTTTTCAGCATTTCACCATCAACTACCTTCTTTAGAGACTAAAGCTATAAAATGAGTACTACTTAGAAATGTGTATGCCTGGAGCAGAGATTTTAATTTTTTGTCTAAAAGGCTATTTTTACACTTTCATACTCAAAAAAGTATATTAACACAAAAAAGAAAAAGAATCTACCTCCCCATTCGAGGTGGACCTTTGCCTAAGGCTTGGGAAGGTGGGCTTTCCCCTACTAGTGTTGGCATTTTGATCTCAAAATCTCTTGGCACGTTCTGAATATTTGGTTCTATGAAAGTTATTCGTCCTAAAATCAAGCAGAATAAAGACAAAAAAATTAGAAAGGAAAAAGGCTGACATTCATTTCAATAGTAATCGCATTTCTGAACTTAAAAATCCCTGCCATATTATTGTTGAGCTAAAATAAATTTATATTTAAATGACATCTTTTCATCATACTCCTATGTCTAACAATTATAAAGTACAAGACCAAACCCAATGTAAATGAATCCAAGCATAAGTTACAATACAATGTTTTACATTAACTTAGCTCTCTAAGAAACAATCTTATGATAAGAAATAATTTATTCCTATGTTAAATGAGTACCAGATCTCAATACTATAAAATGTTAGTAGTCCTGTTAGCAAATGGATCTTAAAGAAACGGCTTTCTTTCCTCTTTAAAAGTCAGAAATGCACAAGACAGAAGACACTGGAGCAGAACTGGATGCTGAAGCAGGACCCCTAGAGCTAGAGGGGCTAGCAACCTGGGAGTGGAATTAGAAGTGAGGGGTGGTGATTGGAACTCACTTCTAAATACCTCCTGGCCTGTTTTTTTCATCATCATAATCACTCATCAAGAGTGACGGTGGCACTGATGTGGCTGAAGACTAGAATCAGGTGATTAATGAATTTTCAAGGTAACAGAAAGAGTTTTCTTTTCATGTTTATAACCTTTATTTTCCCAAAAGTATTTTATATTTTACTTGTTCAGTTGTTGTCTAAAACACATTAGTATTGTTTAAAAAAAAAAAAGTTTAGGTGGTCCTCCCTGATGGGACAGGGGTTTAAGTCTCAGCGCTATCAAGCTATCCCCAGCCACAGCAACATGTGTTTGATTGATCCCCGGCCAGAGAGCTAAGACACATGGCGCAGGCTGCTCCCCTCAGCAGTGTACTTCAGTTGATCTGCCTGTTCCGCTCCCATTCTGTCTCTGATGAATCCTCTCACCCCCCGCACCACTGGCCTACATCCCAGTTCTTGCATGCAAAAATAAAATATTGAAATAAAAATGATTTTGTTACTGCAGTTTTTAGAATACATACAAAGCAACACAAAATTCTGTTTTAGGGACAAAACAGAAACAAACTCTTAGATATAAAGGAACAGATTGGTGGTTATCAGAAGGGAAAAGGGTGGGCATGGGGGAATGCGTAAGGGGGTCAACTGGACGGTGGTAGAAGGAAACTACACTTTCACTGGTAAGATGTGCATATGGATATAAGTACAGAGATACAGATGATGGTTTATAATGACATACACCGCAAACTTATAAGCCAATGTTACTTCAATAAAACTTCATTTTTTAAAAATCCTGTTTTATGATATACTCTTCATGGTAACAGACTTTCTACTAACTACTATATATAATTTAAGTTTCTTTTGATGAATCAGACATTTTAAATATCAGATACTGTTTTCTGAATAAACCCCTGGTATATATCCTTGTTACTTAGCTCTTCACACAAAACAAATGCTCAATTAATGGTAAATACTAATACCCTTATTATAACTAAATGGTTTATTCAATATTACAAAGTTAACAAATAGCAGAGGAAAGTATCTAAGTCCCTTGCTGACTCAGCATACCATCTTCTTTTCTATAATACTACTAAATATTTAAGTCTACTGTTGGAATTAATGAAGTAACACTGAAAGACAAACAAGATGACAAAAATAAATTATAAATGTGGCTTCATGGAAATGAATTCTAATAATGGACTGGCTTAGATAAGCTTATATTTCTAAAATATTATTTATATGTAAACATAATATATGACAAAAATCCAGCAAGGATAAAAAAATTGACTACTTTCTACTCTACAAGCAACAAATAAATGTGCAACATCTTTGAAATTCTAGGTTGATTATGTTTTTTCACCAACAAGGATTTATTTTACAACAGGATTTATTTTACTTAAAGTTAGAGCCTTAATATAAGTTTCAAAATGATTTTTAAAACCTACAGGGCAAGAAATGTCTAGGAAGAATAAAGAGGTTAGCTAAATAGCTAAGAAGAAAAAAAGTTTGTAACACGAATTAAGCAGAGAGAAATGAGTTCATGGTATCTCCATCCTTAATAACAGCAACAACTGATAATTAGCCAAACACTAAGTGCCATGTACAATTCTAAAGACTATATGTACTAATTTATTTAATCCTCAGGATGACCTGGTGAGATAGGAATATTATTACCCTGCGTTACACAGAACTTGTGCACTGAGAGATAAAGACACTAAAGATTCACAGCAATGAAATTTAAATCTTGTGAAAATCTGATATCAAAGTTGATATTCTACATCACCAATCTAAACTGCCCCACTATGGAATTAACACTGCCCTTTTTTCAATGCACATTGCATTTGGCAAACATTTAGAGTTTACACTGCCTAGAGAAAGAATGCTTTTTTTCCTTTCCATGGAAAACTCTAGGTTGACTTTGTCATACCTATCCCAAGAGGGTCATGAAATACTCAAGGAACTCTAGAACTTTCTTTTCCGATAGAATGAAAAAATGACACTTACTATACAGAGACCTCACAGGCTTACTTAAATGCAACTTGGAGAGAAGTTTAAGAGGCTCAGGAGAGGAGTAGGCCTGAATTTAAGTAAGATCACTCATGCAAATAAATTATTTAATTTCTTTGTATATTTTCATCCAATACACTGTCTTAGACATCCCAGCTACTCTACATAGTACTTACAAGCAAGAATTATCTTATAAAAACTTATCACTATACCCAGGCAGTATCTATGCTTTGGATATATTTAGTATGTATTTAATAAATGTTTATAAAACGTCACTAAATCCATTGATCAACGTGTGATTTCCTAGGTCATCATAAGCAAATATATGAAGATTTTTTTCTTTCAAATTGAATATTACTCATATCTAAGATTTCTCAGTACCTGTAGCGGTATGTGATTGTGATACGGGATAGATCCTTTCCATTCCAAGAAAAGGATTCAAACACTTTTCCCGTTGCAGAGGAAAGACGACCTTTGTGATCGCATTTGTAATTCTTCTCCACTCTAATATCAAGCCTGGTAAAGGATGCAGTGCTTTTAATTTATTTAAAACATCCTGCCAAAAAAAAATATAGTAAGGTAATTAAGAGTCTTGTCCAAATTCCATAACAACAACAACAACAAAAACAAATTCCATAACAAGCTTGAGTCTTTTTTAAATAACTAATACAATCCCAAAATTAAATTTTATAACTCCTATATCTACACTCAAAATTACTGTTTGGGTTTTTTTTTAAATCATCATAATGATAAAGTTGTAATAACTGCAAATTATAAAATATAAACCTAACACTGAATAACACCAATTTAAATTTACTGTTTAAAAATAAAATCAATGAAATGTTAATTAGCAAAGTAACTGCCTCCCCAAACCCAAGACTTTATGTTATTTCTTTTCTTTCTCTGTATTTTCTCCCTCCATTCCTCATGAGATTGGAAGTTTCCCAGTTTTCCCTTTTTTGTCCTAGTACTTTGTCTCTATATCAAGGAAATCACAAAACATTTATTTTATTGCACAACTTTGAGTTTTCCATCATACAGAGACTTTTGATGAATCATTACAGAATGGAAATTTATGACATAAAAGTGCTAATGAGATTCTTACAGAATGGAGCTGTGGAAACTTTCCAAGAGTAGGCAAATCATAGTTAATGATATTAGCATCACAATTCCACAGAATGTCAACTTGGACAGCTCTCCGTGACTAATGTGGATATACTTTCTATATTTACTTTGCCATTAAAACTTAATTCAGTTTTAAAATATAAAATTAAGCCCCTGATTTTCAATAAAATGGTAAAATTAAGCCATTTCTTTTCCCCCATGCACACACTTTGCATTAAGCCATTTCTTTTCCCCCATGCACACACTTTGCATGAATTCTGATATGCAACTTTGCTTTGAAATTAGCACATTAGATTCTTAAAGTGAACTCATAGAAAACTTACTATGAACTAAAAATACTTACCTAGAACTAAAAACAAATGGTTTTATTTGTATTAAAGGACTTTTTTCTTTTTAATTCTTCTATATCTTTGTTCATGTTCATATAACTATATAAATTATATTAAAGTAGAATTTCAAGACTGCTGGATACCAATAATTAAATAATGTCTACATGTCTGAGTTTACAACCTTTATACTGTTTTAATGATCTGAAAGACACAACTGCTAACTCAGATTCTGGTACAGATTTTCCACGCTGGAATGTCTCCACAGTTTTTTGGGACCGTTGAAAACATTTATCTAGCTAGCTAGCTATTCATTTATTTATAAAACAAACAAATTTGTTTTTAGCTGGACAGGTTCAAATGGTGGGCTACACATTGGCTCTGGAGTTCATAAACCTTCTTTTAAGACATCAAAATGCAAAGTGAACTTCAGGCTCTGCCCAGTCACTGCCCCAAAGAGCACCTTACTAGTGCTGAACTGTTTTCCCAGCCTTAGCTTCCGGCTACCATCATTCATTCTTCTTGTAGAACCCAAAGTTTTCTTGCTGCTTTGGTTTTTTATCTCTCCATTTGGTGGCAACTTCAATTCCAAAAATAAAACCTGCAAGATATCAAAGTTTCTTAAGTCTAGAATCAAATTGTCATGTATTTATAAAATACAGGCATCTCTAATACAGCTATCTAAGATTATATGAATAGCAGGAGAGAAGATAGAAGGAAAAATGAAATATTAATAAAGTAACAATAAATGATCAATTCCATAAAGGGAGCCCTATCATGATTAAAACAATCTAAAAATCTCAAGTTATATATTTAAAAGTTCCTTATTTTAAAAGTTTATTTAAAAGTTCTTTATTTTTGGTAAATCCTTCAGAATTGTAAAAACTTCATATGTAAATTATATTTTCCAGTATCAGTGAATAAATCTGTAAAATGATGGGGATAAATTAGATGGGGTAAACATTAATATTTATTTAGCATTTACTATGTGCCAGTCTTTATGCTAGTGCTTTAATATGTCATCACGTGTAATCTTTAATACAATCATAACAATTTTTTGACAGATTTGAAAAGTTTAGACAGTTGGAAAAACTTGCTCAGAATTACATGGGTACAAAATAATTAGAACTCAGGTCTTCTAACCCTAAAGTCCTGTTTCTTTCCACCAACCCAAGCTTCCTTCTAAAGCAGGAGTCAGCAAACTGCTCCAACATCCTTCCATAAAGGTTCAGCTTTCTTTCAACTTACCAAATTTTACTGTCTGGCACTATGCAAGTCTAAACTGTTCAATTACAAAATGAAAGCAGTCACAGACAATAGGTAAATGAACAAATGTAGTTATGTTCCAATAAAATTTATTTACCAAAACAGGTGGTAGGTTGGATCTGATCCTCAAGCCATGGTGTGCTGATGACTACTCTCAACCATTATCATTCAAAAGAACTTTCTGCAGTAATGGAAATGTTCTCTATTACACTGTCTAATATGGCAGCCAGTAGCCACATATGACTACTGATCATATGAAATATGGCTAGTATAACTAGGGAACCGAATCAATATGTTCTATTTAAGTTTAATTAATTTAGGCCTCCCTGGTGACCTAAGGGTTAAGTCTCAGTGCTATCACGCGTCGGCCCACCGCGAGGGCCTGAGTTCAATCCAGGACAGGAGTAAACCCACATATGGCACAGCAGATCTCTTCTGTTTCTCCTGCTGCTCCCCTCAGCAGAGTATTTCAGTAAATCCACCCACTCTGCTCCCCACTCTGTCTCTGGTGAATCCTCTCATCCTCCCACACGTCTGGCCTATACCTCAGCAACTCTACGAAAAAAATAATAATCTTAATTAAAAAAACCATGAAAAATGAACTTATTTTTTAAAAAAAATGTTTCATTAATTTAAACAGCCACAAGTCACTATTGGCTCCTATACTGCACAGTACAGTTCTAGATGATTAGTAATGTCATTCCCAATTCAAAGATTCAACTCCAAATCACCAAGAATTAAATAGTCAATGTGTGAAACTATTAGTTTACCTTAAATATAACTTTCATTCTAATATGAAAACCTAAGAACAAGCCAACAAACTATTCTAGCTTGGAGTTTGGTGTAGGCCTATGGCTCATATGACATACCCATCTGAATCACAAGGACATCAATTCATTCCTTTGCCCTACTTGAGCTTAAATGTAGAGATTCTATATTTTTGATAATTTCCCTGTGTAATTTTATGTGCAGTGAGCTAGATATGGGCTTCAGTATATCTAGACTAAAGAATTGAAATACATACAGACACACAAACACACGCACACACATCTCAAAAAAAAAAAAAAGCCATCATTGGATTCAACACAAATAGACCACACGATTAGGAAAAATAATTCTGTGAGTTGAAAAAAGGGTATTTCTACAAGTATATATAATATTAATTGAGTATTTACTATAAGGTGAGCACTAGTCTAAGTTTAACATTAATCATTTACTCCTCCCAAAAGTCTATGAGGTTTTCCATCCAAATCCATTTTACTAATGAAGAAATTGAGATACAAAGAGTTGATGTACTGGTTCAACATCACGAAGTCAGTTAATAAATAAAAGTGGTAGGATTCAAATCCAAGAAGCGTGGCTCGAAAGTCTATGATATTTACCAATATGCTGAATATATTACTGAATCACATCTAGAAGACACTAGAAGTTCAATGCCATCAAGTATAAGTAACCATCCTGTATATTTAAACCCTGTAAAGCAACCCAACCACGCTTTGTGGATTGTGAGGAGGAGAGAGATTAGAACACTGACCTTTGAAAATAAAAACAAGAGTCATGTAAAGTGATAAAAATCTAAATTAGGTTTAAAAAAGAAAACAATTGCAAAAATTCCTTTTTTATTAAAATCTGAGAAAAATGAAATATGCTTTTGGGGCCTCCCTGGTAGCACAACAGGTTAAGTGTGCTATGAAGCTATCCAGAGACAATGCAGCACGAGTTCAATACCTGGCCAGGGAGATTCCCACATGGCGCAGCAGACCTCTCCTGCCTCTCCCACTGCTCCCCTCAGCAGTGTACTTTAGTTGATCTGCCTGTTCTACTCCCTACTCTGTTTCTGGTGAATCCTCTCACCACCCCACACCTCTGGCCTACACCCCAGCTTGTATGCATAAATAAATAAATCTTTTAAAAACATGATTCTGGAGTGAGAAAGGAATGAGAGCTGATGAAATCACTAACTTCATAGAGAAGCAGGTTTCACCAAGATGTTCAGATAACCTCCCCAAGACTTGTCACTTGGCATATGGATTACCTTGAGCTTAGGTCAACTGAAGCTCTGAAGACTCAAAAGAGACTTTTTATCACTTCCTTAACAAACTAGAAGAATGAAAACTGGAGCTAGTACCTAGATTTAGGGCTATCTCGAGAAAACATCTATCAGACAAATCCTTCTACATGGTGGGATATACATGTAATTACACAGTATCTGATCCTTTTATCATATGAGTCCTGCTCCTTTCTCCTTGAAGTCCCGAGTCCTTATCCCTAGGATAAATATCCCTGTTTTGACCCCACTTATTTAGAAGTTACAGCAATGTAAGTTCCCCACACACACATTATTAAATTTGTTCTTTCCTCCTACTAAACTGTCTGATATTAATTTAATAGCCCAACTAGACAAGAATCCAAAGGGACAGGGGGAAATTCCCTCTCCACCCCTGTAACTGTTATGCTACTACTATAATGGATCATTCATTCAACAAATATTTACTGACTACGCTGTACCAGAGAAATCTCATGGAGCATACATTTTAGGATCCTTAGTTATACCTTGCTAATACAAAAATATAGACATAACATATAAATGAGATGCTAGAATATTCTACCTCCAAAATATTCTGATTTGTCTTATTTTACTTTGTTGTTTAGATAAACATGTTGAGGAAATATATCCAAACATTTTCAAATGTAAAAACTGTTTTTCTAAATTTCCTATTCCCATGATACAACCTCAGCAATGTCATCTGAACTGGTGAAGGAAAAAGTGTGGCCAGCCAGTTGATAGGCCTGAGTCTCAATTGAATCCAGCTTGGCTTGCATTATGTGTTTCTGACTTTCACATTCTGCAGTACTAAAGCCAATTCCATTTAGTTCTAACAAGGCCAAGCAGTACTGGGAGGGCATTTCCACCTTACAGAAAACATCTGGAAGAAAGAAAAAAAAATAAAACATTAATTCATCAATGAAGTGGCTAGATCAGCATCATTACCTAAATATACACAGAATTTTTCCAGGAAAATCCAGACACTACCCACACTAGCCTTCAAGATCTAGTCTTCTTAGCAGTGCTATCAAACCAATAATGAAAGAAAAATGTACGTTCCACTTAAGCAATACTACTACACTTGTCTATGCAGAAAGTAGAATCTTGTAAGCAGTCTGCATTACAAGAGACTTTATTTCTCCCAAGATAATGTTTCTACTTCTACTCTTAGCAAGTTAAGAGAGCCTTAGTAAATAAAATCCTTTATTTGCTAAGCTGACAATAAAGGGTTAATTCCCTGAAATTACTGACAATATTCCTGGTCCATGGAATGTATGCTTGCACAAAGAACTACATATGGAAGCTTTTTTTATTTTCCAGTGCTCTTCTAAAGAATGAATATGAAAGAATGAAGTAGGATTCTGAGTAATTTTCCATCTGATGACATTTCTCAACAGAGCAGTCATTCTAAGTCAGTTTCCAAGCATGCTCATTAGGTTATTAGTATCAAAGATACTCTAAAAAATAATGATGTAGGAAGACTATCTGCTGAGTTTCAGCATTTATTGCACTTGGATTTTGTTGATGCCTGTTAATTAAAATTTCTGAGATGATCCAAAGCAAAGACTTTTATTTACTTTTATTTATTTATTTTTTTTATACTTACTTAAACAGGTTTATTAGGGAAAGAGATAGGGAAATAAAGGATGCTTGCATAGACACAAGCTGGAAGGAAGAGCTGCCCCTTTGAGGGGGCAGGTTTGCTAAGAGAGAGACCTGCATGATTGCAGGCAGGTGGGCAGCCCTGAGGAGAGCTGCCTCTGCTTGAGGGAGGTCAGTAAAGACCCAACCTGGTACAGGTCACAGGCAGGCAGGAAGGCCACTGCTCTGCAGAGGGACAGGGCTGGTGGAAAGAAACACCTGCATAGTCACAGGTGGGCAAAAAGACGGCTGCCCAAAGCAAAGACTTTCAATTTTAACTGAAAATCTAAAATTATTTAACAATAAAACCCTTTATGTCTAGTATCATTACTAAATTTAAAAACTAAGCCCCCATTCCTTGCCTAGCAGGCAAATTTGGGAGGCTTGAATGGATAAAGGGAGTAGATGGGACTGCCATGGGAATCTGGACATTAAGCCAATGATCCGAAGAGCTGATGATCTGTTATGCTAATTAAGATCATCAGTCAGGACACACCCAAGACTAGTCACCCTAACCAATCAATGATGCCTGCAGTATAAATAGAGCCTGTGGATTCTCACTATGTATAGCAGAGCTCTCTTGTCTTTCCAACTGCTTCTCTTAGTAGAGTATTTTAATAAGCTTGTATTTCTTGTTTTCCATGCTAGTTCTGGAAAATTTTTTCACTCTTGTCCTTCTGTCCTGTATGTGATTCTTCCTGATGCTAGCAGCTGGCCCTCAGATTGATTATTAACCAAAACTCTCCTGGCTAGTAAGGTGGAAAGCAGAGGCAAGAGTAAAATTATCTAGGCTTCCTCTAGTTAGCTGACTGAGTTCTGTTGATAAAACTCTATATGAACATGCAAAACAAACAATATATATATATATATAAGTACAGATAGCAAAAAAGTATGAATGGAGTTAATGGAAACAAAATATTACAGATTTAGGTCCCCAAGACTATAGACAGAATAGTTAGACTCAAAACAGAGCATAGAACCCAGCTCTGTAAATGAAACTTGTAAATGAAGTTTTGAGAAATAAATAGCTATACTTTATGGCATCTAATATATTGTATAAAGACCTAGACAGGGTAAAAGGGATAATAAAAAGATGTATGAGACAACTATTAATCAAAAGAATGTTGATGCTGTCATATGAGCCACCAAATGTTGGGGAGGGTGGGAGTCAGGGTATATCCTGGAGGCACAGGGGTGACAGAATACAGACAGTAGAGAACAGAAAAGGCAGATTTACTGAGTAATCTCTAAGGGAGCAAAGGGCTAAAAGGGAGAGGTGGCCTGCACAGGAAGAAGGCTTTGGGGCTCTCTTTTATCACCTGTTTTGGTGGACTTTGTCAATGGAGTCGAGGAGTGGGTCTCTGTTAGCTCTTTTCTGCTGGGACATCATGCTTCCGTGGGCCTTCTGGCAAGCGGTGCCCTGCCCAGTTCTGTCTGGCCTATTTCTGCATTCTTTGAAATTATAGGACTTTTCCATATCTCTCAATTGGTCATGTAGACCCATGATCAGGTTCTCATGGCAACTCTTTCAATTTGCCGTTTTTATCTACTTTATGTCTCCCAGCATTGTTCAGCTGAGCAAAGTCCTGAGACTAAGTTTTAACTCTATTAAATGATACCTGGACAATATCCATCCCAGAAAGAATGAAATGGTCTCTAAATAGTTAAAATTGCCTGCACAAGGAAAATTAGATGTACAAGATTTAAACAACACCAACTTAACAGATATTCATAAAATTCTGCACCTATAATGAGAGTACACATTCTCTTATGTACATATAGAAAGAACATTTACACAATACTTTAAGTTTTAGGTCATAAAACAACTAAAAAAATGTCAAAGAATGGGTTTACTTAGCCATGTTTTCAAATCACAATACAATTAAGTTTAATGATAATAAAAATACAAAATGTTCCAAATATTTGGCTATTAAAAACCAATCTTCAAAACTTATGAATCAAAAAGTGTCATATCAAAAACTTTTAAATATTCAGAACAAATGTAAACATCACATGACAAAAAATTTTTTAAATAAAATGAAAGTAGAGCTTTGAGGGAAATTTAAACTTAAATTAGAAGAGAAAAAAATGATTTGAAGAATATTGAGTTTAGTGTCAAACTTACCTATTTAGAAAAAGGACTATAAAATAAAGTGGCAGGAACTAAAAGAATACAAATTTTGATAGAAATCAAGGAAATAAATATGAAACACCAAAAGTGTTAAAAAGAAAATGACAGGTACAAAATGGAGGCATTTATGCTAAGTCCACCAAATCTTTATACCAAACCTAAGTGTAGTGTCAAGTTCCTGCAGTTTCAACCTCCCGTAGGAATGTAAAATTTTCTGGTTTATAGCAATGAGGTAAACTTTTCCATTCCCCAAAGGAAAATTAGGTAATCTCACAAAACCTTTATTCATACCCCACAGGTAGGTTACCTGAGCCTGTGATAGTCCCTTTTCTTATCTTGCCCTTCTTCTATCTATAAAAACCTTTTCTATTGAATGAGTTTCCCACTGTCTACTTGCTAGCTTGGATGCTGCCCATTTTAAAAAAACAATTAGATCTTTGATTTAATTTAGTTGGATTTTTGTTACTGAACAAAGGTAAAATTTGGTTCTTTAAAAAGACTGAAAAATTAGATACTTTCAGTGAGATGAAATAATAAATATTATGAAAGAAGACAGATCACAGATGTAAAAGAGAAAAAAAAATCAGCAATACCTTTATATGTAAAAAATCTACATATGAGATTGTGATACTGTGATTAGAATATATTTGGTCATCCAGATGACAAAAATACATTTCTCATATATACTTCATCCAGTTCTTGACTCACGGGCCCCAAATCCTTTCAACATCCTTAGTGAGAAGAGCAAAGGAGGCTTCTCCTGACATAATGTTTAGTCTCCACCCTCAGTTCCCTAAAGCCCTTCAGGACCATCAAAGTAAAGTGGTTATCCTGTTATTCAAAGCAAGTCCCTTTACATCACAACTGGATTTATGTTAATGAAGATAACTTTTGGAAAGTACCTAAGGTTGGGCTGGTTGCCTGGGATAGAGGCTTGAATGAGGCTAGGACCTGCAGCCCCGCCCCTTGATTTCTAGGGAGGAGAGGGGCTAGAGGTTGAACCAATCACCGATGGCTAAGGAGTAAGTCAGGCTGCTACTGCGCTGTACCCCAGCTTCATGAGGACAGAGCTCCTTTGATCAGGATGTTGCTCTGTGCATCTCTTCACTTCGCTGTTGATTTGTCCTTTATATTCTTTGAACTAATCGCCAATCTGGTGAGTAAATGAGTTTCTTGAGTTCTGTGAACTCATGATAGCCAGTCAGTCAGAAATGTAGGAAACAAGACAGACTTGCTATTGGCACCCAGAATTGGAGGGGATCTATGGATCTTCTAGTTTGTTCAACAGAAGTACACGTAATTGAAAGGTCAGCAAAAGCCATGTATGCAGCCTCGAAAAGAAAATTTTTATTGGGGGCCAGTTGCTGGGTGGGACCCTGAGAGGAGATGGGGGGAGAGGGAAAAAGAGAGAGAGAGAGCCGCGTCTTTCTCTCATAGGTAGTGGGAGGGATAGGCTGCAGTCAGCACGGGATTTGGGGATAAGGGCCTGTAACCTTTAACAGTCAAGACAGGCAGGGTGGATTTCTTTAGGGTTAAAACCATGTGCGGCTTCCTTGATTGTAAGGGTCAGGGTGCCCTCGACATGGCCTTATCCAGATCGGTACCTCTTGCCAGAACCTAACAGTAATAACCTGGGCTTTTCACTGACATGTGAAGTGGAAGGACTGTGCTGTTACCTGTGGAATTTGATGTGACATCTTGGTGCATAGTCAGAATTAAGTTACAGGACACCCACCATGTATTTGGAGAACTACTTATGTATGTGGAGTAAACCACCCCCCTACTTCCCCCCACCAACATACATACTGTAATTTGGTCTCAGAACACTAAAAGAGGTGGAATGAAAAAAGTGTGATTTGCTAGAGTGGCTCTGGCTCACAGAAACGTGACTGGGGAAGAGAGGGTAACAGGGTGAGAAATCTTTGATTTCTGGGTAGTCACTGTCACCCATGATAGGGAACAGCAGTTCTGCTGGAACCAATTACTAGAGTTACCAACAGAACCCCCAGACCTGCCCTGTTCTAAATAGGTTCTGCCATCCGCTGCATCAATACAAAACATAGAACCTTTTGTGGAAAGAAACTTTAATACAATTAGAAAAGACAAAGAAGACCTACACCCTTGTGAATTCTTTCCTCAGAAGAAGTCAAGAATGTTGGGGACCTTCAACACCTGGGCTTAATCAAGAGGAGGGCGTAGGATGATGAACACATTTTAACTAAAACTTCTGTGTAAGTTTCCAGGAATCTAAGGTGGGGTCAGATAAGATTATATCAGCCAGAAGTAGGGGCAGAGAGGATTACTGATTTTAGAAGACCTACCTAACCTGATCCAAAGGCAGTAAATTTCACAAAGAAAAAAAATTTTTTTCATCAAAGAACATAAAAGAACATCTCCCTGGGCCTCCCTGGTGGCGCACAACGGGTTGTCTCAGTTTTTTTTTTTTTTTTTAAAGATTTTATTTTTTATTTATACATACAAGCTGGGGTACAGGCCAGAGGCGTGGGGCGGCGAGAGGGTTCACCAGAGACAGAGCGGGGAGCAGAACAGGCAGATCAGAAATACACTGCTGAGGGGAGCAGCGGGCAAGACAGGAGAGGTCTGCCGCGCCATGTGGGATTCTCCCTGGCCGGGCGTCGAACTCGCGTCGCCGCTGCCGACAGCTCCACAGCGCAGCGCTTAACCGCTGCGCCAACGGGGAGGCCCGGGTTGTCTCAGTTTATGAAGCTATCCGCAGCCACTCCCAGGGAGCTTCCCACATGGCGCAGCAGACCTCTCCTGCCTCACCTGCTGCTCCCCTCAGCAGTGTACTTGAGTGGATCTGCCTGTATTGCTCCCCACTGTTTCCTGTGAATCCTCTCACCTCCCCACACCTCTGGCCTGCACCCCAGTTCTTGTATGCAAAAATAAATCTTAAAAAAAAAAAAAAACATGCCCTGCCCTGTACAATGTACAATGCAGTCCTGTTAAGACTGCTTTCCTGTGCCTGTGCAGGGATCTCTTCTTGTTCTCCTTTCCTCAACAGACTTGCCATGTGCTAATGATTGAGAATGTCTGCTGAACTTTTTCAGAGAGAACCAAGAACCCCACACAATGAACACCATCATCTGAACCATAGCAGTAACATACTTTTGAATCTATGCCACTAAATTTTAAACACTGTAGTAAAACAATGTTAGCTCAGTAAAAAAAAAAAAAAAAAAAAAAAAAAAAAAAAAAAAAAAAAAAAAAAAAAAAAAAAAAACTATAATTTACAAAATAATTGATAAAAGAGCCTAGGTCCCTTGGCTATACCCCTCACTGGGTACTCAAGTGAGGAGGCTAAGAGGAGAAAATTTAGGATGGAGGAGTCACAAGACTAGTGGAGGTGGGGGTAGAGATAATTAATATAGTTATTAAAACAATAGAAATGAAAAATCCTTAGGAGTCAACTGCTGTAACAAGTCTCCTTTAGAAAGTATCAGAGGTGGGGATTGAAGGTCATTGTAGAGAATCACTGGTCCTTACAAATCAACTTGGTCATACCCTAGAAGTAATTAATTTAACAATCGGTAACAATTCCACAAAGGTATGAACTCCTCCTAAAAGGAAGAACAGTATATAAGTACTATTTCTGCATGCACAAGATGCAGCTCTCCCAAGACTGCCTGCCTCTGTCTATGCAGGCATCTCTTAACAAATCTTTCTCTTTCAGAGGCAGCTCTCTTGCCCACCTGTGACTTGTTTTTCTCCTTTTCCTAATGCATCTTTTTAAAATGTAACCTTTGCCCTCCTGAGTCTGTGCTAACATCTTCATCTTAGTAGACTTGCTGGCTGCCACTGAAGGGGGAATTCTGCTGAAACCTGTCTCAGAGGTAACCCAAGGACTCTGGTCTCTGAACCCAACACCTCTCCAAATGAACATCACTAGCAGCAAAGGCAAGGGGCACAGCCTCTAAGAATGTTATGGCCCTTCACACTTAAGGAAGTTTTCTGAGGGCACTTGTAACTTACGTAGTGTTAGGGTTCGGCAAGAGGCGGTGGTCCGGACGAGGACATGTCAAGGGCACCCTGACCATCACAATCACGGAAGCAGCAGATGGTTTCAACCCTAAAGAAACCCACCCTGCCTGTCTTGACTGTTAAAGGTCACAGGCCCTTATCCCAAAATCCCTTGCTGGCTGCAGTATCCCTCCCCCTACTACCTGCGGATATAAAAACTACATGTGCTTTTCTCCGGGCCGGGCTCGCTCTCTCTGCCCTCCTCTCAGGGTCCCACCCGGCAACTGGTCCCCAATAAAGCTTTTCTTTTCCAGACTGCGTACTGCCTTTCTGGCTGACCTTTCATGTAAATGTACCGTGATTCTCCAGGGTGGTCCCCAGGAGAAAGGGTGTGTCCCAGGTTCCCTGTCCCACCCAAGGTAGGGTGGAACTGAGCAGGATATAAGAAGCTGAAGAGAGAGACAGGAGACACACACAGAGGACACACAGAGGAGAGAGAACACACAGAATACAGGAGGAGACGGAAGAAGGATGGAAAGCCAGAAGAAGCCCAAGGAGCTGAGAGACTTATAAAGAAGCTGCACTGGCCTGGACTGACTGGAATAGATGTGGGTGAGAGACCCGTGGGAAGTTAAAGATGGTTATGTTGATTTTGGTTTTGATTTTGTTCTGTTCCTCTCAGAATTGTCTGACTGTTTCTGACCCTTTTGGATGGGTCCCTGCCGAAAGGTATTTTGGTTCCTCCCAGAATTGTCTGGCTGTTTCTGACCCTTATGTGTGGGTCCCTGCCAAAAGCTGTTCCAGACTTGTGGCAGGCATTCGAGATTTGCTTTGGGCCAATCCCATTTGAGTGGACTTTTACCCATGAGAAGTTGAATAACATTGGGTGCTTGCCTTAGAAAATATATTCTTTTTCTTCTCTGTCTTTTCTAATTGTATTAACGTCTGGTTTCCACAAAAGGTCCTATTCGTTTTGTACTGATGCAGTGGATGGCAGAACCCATTTAGACCAGGGCAGGTCTGGGGTTTCAGGGGTGCCCCTCTCCTTGCCCTGTAACGACTCCTCTACCAGAGTAAGTTGAACTAAAACATGTCCTGTCCTGCAGTTAGTAGGGATAGTAACTATTCCAAATTGTATTTAGGAGGGAGGTGGGCCTTTCTAACAACACATAATGGAAACCAGTCTCAGCAGAAGCCTCTGAGATGAGGCAGAGTCATTGCCTTTATCCCCAGTTAAGTTAGAATCCAAAATAACCGAAGCATGTCCAATAGTAATGACCCCCTAGTCCTCTAATAACCGACTCATTTGCTCTGTATAGCCATCAGAAACATATTAATATTCTTTCACTCGTTTAATTCCTCTTTCCCTGCTTCATCAACTGCTACTTGTGTATTGTAATAAATTTGTGTAAAGCTCAATTAGCTGGTGATTAGCTAGATTCAGTTCCTCCTCAGGCCAGCCATTTTCCAAAGATGTTAACACACTGAGGTTTTAACTTAATCTCCCAGTACATCGATATCAGTATTATAAGACTTATTTACATGAGGTAATGGAATCTTACCAACAAGGCCAGTATTACACAATATCCAATTTTGTCATGGTATAATTCAGTTTCAATGCAGAACAAACCAGTAAGAATTAATTCCCAACAGAATCTGCCCTTGCCCATAAGCCAGTTATTAAGGACTAGGGGGTCATTACTATTGGACATGCTTTGGTTATTTCTGGATTCCAAGGTAACTGGGTTGATGAAGCAGGGAAAGAGGAATTAAGCTAGTGAAAGACTACTAATATGTTTGTAATGGCTTTATAGAGCAAATGAGTTTCTTTAAATCTATACCTGTAAGGAACTGTGAGCTCCCAAGCCAGTGGGTGGCAATCATAGCCAACTTGATGGCAGAAGGTGGGGCTTTCTAAACTCCACCCCCTAATAACAACTCCATGTGTAGAAGGTGGAGCTTTTCATACTTCACCCATATGAGCAGGGGTTGATAGACTTAAGGGCAGAACTGAAGCTTCTATCAGGCTGCTGGGCTTTCAAAGCAGTCTCACTACTGGGGATTCTGAACAGGTACATTGATGAATTTTTGACCATCTAAGCTGCTGGGACTTCGGCAGTTAAGTCTCTGGCAGTTAAGTGAGGAGGATTGTCTGAAGAATCTGCAGGTTTGCCACATACTGCTTGAATCTTGCTTGGTCCATCTCTGCTCAGCAGACACTATTTGGAGTAGGACAGATGGTATTTGAGCATGTCCCAGCATATAATTTCTATTTCTTATTTCTTGTGTAAATAAATATAGCTTCACACTGTGCCTGCTTTTGGGTCATGTCCTACAGGCATATGCTCATCAGTGAGGAGGCACCAACTGGATCATCCTCTTCCATTCCCCTCCTGGAGTTTTACCCTGCTGCAAATAAGCTTCTCCAAATAACAGCCAGGTATTTAATTCTACTATTGCTCTATCTGCTCTATAAATGCTACACTAAGTGTAAATGTTACAACAGGTATGAACATTTTCCTATAAGGGGTCCATGTTTGAACACCAGGGGGTGGAGTTAAATGTTGTGATTTACAATAAATAAATTTGGTCATTCAGATGACCAAAATACATTTCTCATAAATACTTCATCCACAGTTCCTGACACACAGCCCCCAAAACCCTTCCAACATCCTTACTGAGACGAGGAAAGGAGGCTTCTCCTGATCTAAAGTTTGGTCTCCATCCTCAGTTCCTGAAGTCCTTCAGGGCCATAAAAGTAAAGTGGTTATCTTGTCATTCAAAGCAAGTCCCTTTACACCACAACTGGATTTATGTTAATGAAGATGATTTTTGGAAAGCACCTAAGGTTGGGTTGGTTGCCAGGGAAACCAACTTTGAGTAGAGGCTGGAACCTCTAGCCCCTCTCCTCCCCTGATTTCTAGGGAGGAGAGGGGCTAGAGGTCAAACTAATCACCCACGGATGGCCAAGCAGTCAGTCTGCTACTGTGTGTGTTGTACCCAAGCTTCGAGGACTGAGCTCCTTTGATCAGGATGTTGCTCTGTGCATCTATTCACTTTGCTGTTGATTTGTATCTTCTAATATTCTTTGTACTAATCGCCAATCTGGTGAGTAAATGAGTTTTCTGAGTTCTGTGAGCCATTCCAGCAAATTCATAGAACTCAAGGAAGGGGGACACAAAAATCTGGTTTATACCCAGTCAGTCAGAAGTACACATAATAATAACCTAGGCTTGTGACTAGCATCTGAAGTGGGATTGAGTCTTTATCTGTAGAACATGTTGCTAAATATAGTGTCAGTATTGAGCTGAATTTTCAAATGCCCTGCTGCTGTATGAGAAACGGGGTGGGGAAGGAGCGGTGTGCAGGGAATCTCCCTTCCCTCCCCCCCATCCCATGACACACCTTGGAATTGATAGCTAGAATCTGGATCATCAAACACATTAAAAGATAAATTATTTAAAAGTATATAGCTCATCTAGGCATAATCAAAAAGGCACACTTGAATAATTTTATAGTTATTAACACTTTGTGTGCTGGTGCCCTTTAAATTTACCAGCCCTTGGGGCCGGCCATTTTCTGTGCCACCGCATGAATGCTATAAGCATTCAATAAAACACACACAACTCCTGAACTACTGGATATTAAAAAAAAACTGTAATATCTCTCATAAAACACCTTACACTTTCACCAAAACAATGTGTAAAGCTTCTAGACTGAGTACGATCAAAGAAATAGCTCCTAATAGTTCCAAATAAATCCATCGTGGCGTGAAAAAACGGAGACTAGATGAACACGTATTAATACATGAGCAGCCACCTGATACTGGTGACAAAAACACGTGCTAATACGTGAGTGGACCAAAAAGTGTTAAAGAAATAAAAGTAGGAGTTAAAAATATTCCCAAAGTTTATAGGCTAATTCTATATCACTTAGCAAAACCAGAAAAACAGACTAGAAATAACCCAGATGCCTGCAACAGGAAACAGATAAAAAAATAATTTGACATACTCAGAGTGATGTTACCCCTCAGTAAAAATGAACAAACTACAGATACGTACAAAAAATAGACACAATTTTACTGACACGATGCTGAGCAAGAAAAGCAAGTCCCAGTGTGACAAAGGTTCTGATTAAAAAAACAAGCAAAACTAAAAACATTGTTTGGACTTAGAAGAAAATATAGTAAACATATTTTTTTAAGTTAAAAATTCAAATTAAAAACATAGGGGAGTAATAAAATTAAAGATCTACAAGAAAAGAGGAACACATTGGTAGTTACTGATGTATTTAAAGTTAGTAGATTTATTTATTTAAGACTTTATTTTTGTGTAGAAGAACTGGGGGTAGGCCACAGGTTGAGGGAGGTAAGAGGACTCACCAGAGTCAGAGTGGGAATCAGAACAGGCAGATCTACTGAAATACACTGCTGAGGGGATCAGCGGGCGAGAGTGAGACCAGAGAGGTCTGCTGCGCCATGTGGGTCAGCCTACTGGCCTGGGATGGAATTCATGCTGCAATGGCTGGTGAAAGCTGGATAGTGCTGAGACTTAACCCCTTGCACCACCAGAGAGGCCCTGAGGTACTTTTAAAAACAGAACCCCACTTAACTCCATAAGCGGAAAATCATCTCATGTATGTTCAAACACTTGAGAAAAGATCTAGTTAATCCATGAGAAGAGAACAGGATACTATATTTTTGGTTGCATTAAGCAAAGACACTTCCTGTTACATTAATACACAAATAAAAATGAGTTCTCTACTAACAGAAAATCATCTACTAGAACACCAACCCACCCCAATAGGAGAAAAAAATAAAAGGAAAAAAAAATGGTGAAAATATGAATACATCCCGAAATAATTATTTCCAAATAAAACTGAGGGCTATCCACTTTCCCCCCCAAAACTTCCATTATATCATGTACTTTCATTCTACTGATTGTCTGAATAAGACTTAGCACTGTACAAGAATGCATTTAACATCTCATTACCTACTTTTGAAAATTTTCAATGCATACTGAAATTATGAATGTTAAAAGTAATAAATCCAGAGAAATTCCTGTACTTTTCCGGAAAGGAAAAACTATAGTCTTGTTATATAGGTAAATGCCTGTCTTTAAGTAGTTAATAGTCTCCTCCCAAAGCAACTGAAAGCTTATAATTCTAATAATAGGCAATAAATTTCTACAAAATGTTAAAGACGTATCATTGTCATCAACTAGTAGTTGCCGCAAACTACACTGACTACCTACGATACCTATTCTAGATACAGAACAGAGACTAGACAGACTGAGGGGAAAAGAGCTACGTCCATTCAGCAATAGAGTCCATGAATGCAGCAGTCTGGGGCATGTGTGTCACCCACAGCCACACTTGGGCATGCCTAAGTTTGAGTTGGAGAGGATGAATCTGAAATACTAGAGAATCTATTCCAAATCTGCTAATTAACATCACTTAAGCAAGTATCCTTTGAACAAATAAATTAATCTGGTCTTTATATTATTCTACTCCAGTGATGCCCAAGAGAACCTTATCACAAGTACAGAGGGCTCCTGCTAGTAATAAAAATAATAGAAATGCAAAAATGACGACTATTTATTAATCAGCAATAAATTCATGTTTTGTATGTCACACTGAAGTCAAGTTCTACAAAACTTCTGCTATAAGCATGAGTTATGCTCTCTGAAGTCCAGATACTCATTCTGGACCAACAGACTACCCAATAAATTCATATTATTACTCACGTTATTACTCACGAGGGGAAAAAAAGATCTGTCTGAATATCCTCTGTTGAAAAAATTGTTAACAGTTCAAAAAAAATAGCTTACTTTTTTAAATCCATGAAAGATAAGCTCTTAAGTACAACTAAAAATCATTTGATAAAATTCAAATGTGAAATTAGCAATAAATAAATGGTACTAATTCTCTTCATTACAGTAGATGTTCAGGTAGGCAAAATATGGCAAGCTAGCCAGAAGCTTGTTTTTATAAATAAAGCTTTATTGGCACACTTGTTTTCACATTGTCTATGGCTGCTTTCATGATCTAACATCAGAGTTAGTATCTGTGATAGAAGACACCTGGGTCACAAAGCCAAAAAGATTTACCATGTGGCTTTTTACCAAAAAAAGTTTGCTGACCCCTTGCACTAGAGAAGCCAAAAGTAGAGTCGTAGTTAAATACAGAAATATTCTCAGTCTATAACATAAAAATGTCTAGGAACTTTGATTTTACCTTGAAGGTTTTCCTTCTTCAACAAATGGTTGAGTTGATTCATAGTATTAAAGATGAGAATAGCCTCTACAGATGCTCTGTATCGCCCAGAATGTTCAGTATTCACATTCAGTCCCAAGCTTTGAATTCCTTCGCCAGTCTCTATTCCCTCTAGGAGTGGAAGCTCATTAGGAATAAAACTGGTAACTATGCTGTGAAGAGTAGGCTCCTTAGAATCTGGATCTAGTAACCAGCATGCCACCTGAATGGAAGAGCAAGTAGGATATTTCCTTACTTTTTCAAGGACATTTCTGCATTCTTATTCTTATTTTTTAAAGATTTATTTATTTATTGCATAGAAGAACAGGTGTAGGCCAGAGTTGCAGGGGGTAAGAGGATTCTTGAAAACCAAGTGCCTCTCAACTAACTGAAATCATGTTTCTTAAAATGCAGATGGTGTCTTCTACACTGGAGCTAATTTTGGCTAGACTACCATAATAAAGAAGAGTCTATATAGTCTTAGATTATTTAATTCTTTCAACATCAGAAGAATTGAGACATAAATGTGTACCATTAATTTCAAATCCAGAGTTTATATCTCCTAAGGATGAGAAGCTATAACTAGGACCATCCAACTGGTCATTTGATGGCTATTTTTAGCTTTCCCATGAGACCAGAAAACCTGTGGTTTCTAATACTAGATCTAACAAACCAACACTGGATTTAGTTCTATTTTAAATTCTAACAATTACTATATGACTTATTTATTTTGTAGGATAAGAATGCAGTTTTATAGAGAGGTATTAAGACAGTCTGACGTAAAAATTGGCAAATGTTTTCATAAAATTTGGATTGTATAAGTAGTCTCTCTTCATGCATCAAAAATACTGTATTACCAATTACGGAATATTTCAAGTAGTTTATGCAAAAGGGTAAGATATAAGTCTGGGGTGTTTTGTTCATTATACCCTTATTTTCATTTTTTTAAAGATTTATTTATTTATGCATAACAAAAGCTGGGGTGCAGGGCAGAGGTGCTGGGGGTGAGAAGAGTCACCAGAGACAGAGTGGGGAGCAGAACAGGCAGATCTACTGAAATACACTGCTGAGGGGAGCAGCGGGCAAGACAGGAGGTCTGCTGCGCCATGTGGGTCAGCTCCCGGTGTGGGATCAAACTCATGCCACAGTGGCTGGTGATAGCTTCATAGTGCTGAGACTTTAGCCCCTGTGCAACCAGGGAGGGTGCTTATTTTCATTTTGGACTCTAGAACATCAAAATTAAGTGACAACCTTATATTCAGTAACAGTCAGTTTAGAGACTACATGTTATTCACTTGTAAAAACAAGCCTGGGTTGATATGCAGAACAGGATAGTATTTTTAGTTTATCTGATACTGCCTTTGAGAATCTTTGCATAAAAAAGCTAAAGAAACTAAAATAAAAATAATACTACAATCAAATTGTATTATTCCTTAATTAATATTCTATGTGTTATGTATCCAATATCAATGAGGGGGAAGAGAAATGATCTCCCTTTGAGGGCTATAATACTATACATAAATGTCTTCTGAAAATGTATTATACTGCTAAGTATATATTGCAACAAATCTTTAATAAATCAGAGTCATCACTATGATGTACCTTACTATGTTATTATCTAGAAAAGTTCCTACAGACTAATAAGGTGATTTATCCCTTGCTAACTACTAATTGTCCCAACTACTGTTTTTTGCCTTGTATCTATACATTTTTCCTATTTTCTGCCTCTATCTTCAGGGATATTTGAAACACCCGGTACTACATATCATAAATACATCATAAATCTGATAATTCTCCTTTTATTTCTAATTTACTATGAGACAGAAAATGTAGAACTTATGACCAAAATAATTATTTTAATTCTCTGAGGAATGACATGAAAATTAGCACTTAGAATTAATTTTAGATTTTTTTTAATTTAGAAAGAGGCATCGGATATATAATATTCTGTTCTGGGTGGATGACATTACTGCATAAAGAAATAATTACTTTTAAAAAGCTAAGCTGGAAAAAAAAGTTACTGCCTTGTTGGAGATAAACATCAAGTCATTGAATAATTAACCTTAACATTAACAAAAAATTTTTTAGATACATAAAATACAAAGAAGACATAAAACCTTAGGATCTTCATAACTTTGCTCCAGGGAGATACCACAAGACAGAAGAAGAATTTTATAGTTCTGGATGAAGTCATAGATGATAACAGAACTTTCTTTATCAGATTCCTTTTGAAAACAGGATTGAAGGTGCCACATTCTCTCTTTCACAGTCAGGCTTGGATCCAGAGAAGGCGGGACCAAACTGGCACTAATTTCTTTAACAATAACAAAAATGACATGTATTAATTGAAGAAGCAATTTTTAGTGGAAAGACTGAATAGGGCTCAGAAGCCTAAGGGTCTAGTTCCATGTAACCAGTAACTCAGCATGATCTTATTCAGATCATATTGGCTGTGTAGATAAAGCACTCCATAATCTAAAAATTATGATTTGGCATAGGTGATTTATAACGCTCTAATTAATTATTGGGGAGAAAATTCTAAGTCTTATGATGCCTAAAAGTAAAATTACAGTCCTGCAAATGGGGAGTGAAAGATAGAAAAGGTATTTTGAAATGAACTTTAAGAAACTTCTTTTAAAGGAAGATTTAAATTAACATATAATTTTACATCTAAAAGGTAACATGTTATTTCCAGACCAATCCTTTCATTTCCAAAGATTTATCCAAAGGTTGTGTGACTCAACTACTACGAATGTTTAGCTCATCGCTGCCTCTAGATGAGTTTCAGATCCAGTAAACTGGAGGGAAAAAAAATCTCTGAAAAACTGCGAAGATAGATCTAACCTGCAATAGCAAACCCTGAAGATGGGCAGGAGATCCTGAGGATCCACTACCCCAAGAAAAAGCAAAGCATTAACAGCACAAATGTGACAATCGAAGGAGAGTTAGTATCTCTCAAAACATTGATTCTGGTTAACATATGAAATAATGTACACACTTGCCACTATGCAAAAAGAAAAATCACTTTGATCCTAAAAAAAAATTCTAGATAATTATCAAGTTATCAAATCCTCAAATGAAGTCATTATCCTAATAGAGCGTGGATTAAAAGGGTACATTATGGTGACTTGGCCAAATAACAATTACCTACCAGAATGCTTTTGTTCTGTTTCCAGTGAAAAATAATAGGCATCTCTTCCACCCCAGCATACGGCTAGTCCAACAACCAAGAGGTCATCATAACCTCTAACAGGAAATCCATCATTTCTAACAGGGGTTTTCTGAGATGAATTAACTAAGTAAATCAAAAATGAAATATATTTAAAAGGTATAAATTAAGTACAATGAACATTAAAATGGTAATAAAAATCTGACAAAATTTCCAGATCCCTAAAATATACATTATTTGGATAATATTTTTTAGCTGTGCTTAAGATTATTCCAGGCTTCCCATCAATTAACTGTCATTATGGATGATCTACCAAAGGTTTCTTAAAATACAATAGATCTATAATAATGACTAAAATGGATATTAAATTTAAAAACTGTACTTTGAATTTCTATATCTCAAACAGAAGACCACTTGCACACTACAAAAATTCTACAACAAACTCAGTAATTCTTAAAACAAAGAAACTCCATAAAAATAAAGAATATTACTTCTTGGTGAAGAACTAAGTATGGGTTTATATTTTAATATTTTTTCTAAAATAGTACATCACTGATTTTACAAAGACATATCAAGAACCCAACTTTTCTTATTTATAATTTATTCCTAATACCTGGAACATATCTAGAGCATATTTGTTAAATTTAAATAAATGTTGTTATCCCTCTAACCTCTAGCACAGAAAATGTGCTAGAATTTTGTTTGTTGAATGAAAAAATATAAAGTGCTGGTCAATACTAAAAGTACATAAACAGTGACAATTAACATGTGTTCCATGAATTAAAAATACTCAAACCTCTATGAACAAATTCAGCCACAAATACAGAAATGTAAGTAAGCTGATCAAATCTCTGATTGCCACAACAGATTGTCAAGCTGACTACAGCTGTTTCTCATGACACAGAATCCTTATTGTCATGAAGTAAGGAAGAAATACATATGCATCATTTGAACAAGATTCAATTTTCTCAAAACTTAGAAGAGCTCTGTGAAGTTTTGGGATCATTTTGGTAGAGACTTCATGATACCATCAGGAGAGATACAAGTTCTACTTTGAGATAATCCTGGATGGCCACCTACATGGAAAGCTGCTACCTGAAGACTGTTTAGAGGGCTCTCAGGCCTACTTGGAAGGAGACAGACAGATCTAATTAGACCCCTAGGTACAGCACTGAATGAGCCAGAGGAACAGCAGTACTCTGGCGATTTGCATTTTTTCAGTCTTCCCAGTTTCAGTGCTCAAGCTCTCCCACCTATGAGGGCAAGCAATTATTAGTTCAGTAGAACTGAATAACAAAAGTTGCTCTATATGTAAACTCATATAGAAGAAATTTATTAAATTTTGAATAAATTTATTACATTTAATATCCAGTACTGAAAAGCTTAATCCCACCTCACTCCATTGTTTTACCTAGTAATGAAAAAATTGAAAATCAAAGTCTTACTTACCTTGTTTAAATCTACCACCAATAGAACTTTTAGAAGACGGCAAATTACTGATCTTTTCACAAGCTAGTGAGATGGAAAATCGCTTCTTGCACTGCCACTCCTTAATGAATGTTTGAAAGAGAGTTTGGTTACTTGCTACATCAATTATAGTCAAACTTTCTGATCTGCCTGAGGATGGCGTTAACTGTGATCCATCCTGTGACAATTGCCATGAAACACTTGTGTCTCTAGCAGCACTGTCAGCTTTGAAGACATTTCTTCTCTCTGGACTTAATTCACGGTTTTTAATATCTGAGCCACATGAAAAATTCTCACCCAGTTGTAAAATACTACTAGTTTTTTTAGGTTTTACAGATGTTCCAAGAATATCTGGAAATGCCAGTTTAGAAGCAGATGCTGGAGTAGGTGTAGGAGGAATGAGACCATTATCATCAATGACATCATTTTTTTTATAAGGCAACCGGAATGAGGTTTCACCATCAGTGTTATTGGTCTGTATTGCCTCAGTCTTGTGTTTTACTTCATTAGGGGAAAATGAAATTCCATGCACTTGATTTGGCTCCAAATTTGAAATCACTTCTTGTTGGTCATTTAACTCCACATTTTTCCCATTCAAATCAGACAAGTTTATAGTGGTTAATTTCAGCTTTTCATTTCCTAGAGGACTGGACACTTTATCTAAAATCTTTTGTAGTCCTGGACTTAAATCAATTGATGTCTCTGACCATATCAATGAATTATTTTGCCTTATCCCAGTAAATCTGTATTTTTGAGAACCTCCATCTTTATCTCCAATTAAATCTCTTTGGGAATAATCATTACCTATTATTGCTGGATCACTGAATTCTACTTCTCTAAGAGATACTGCAGTATTATGTTTTTCTTGGACAGGAAACATAGCTGTGTTTTCCAAAATTTCAACCATCTGAGCAGAGTCCATTTCTGAAAATATAAGAGACTCATCACTGTAGTAAGGTAGGTGCTGTTGATTATCTTGATTCTCATTCACGTTTGATTGTTTTATTGGGCCTTCTGGTCGTATACACAGAGAATCACTGTAATGGGTTGCTTTTATTTCAGAAGGAAGAGGTTCTGTTGCTCCTATATCAAGTGGTTGTTCTTTTACTGGGCAGTCGTCACTGAAACTGTCAAATAGTAAACTATCACTCAAATTCAAACTTGTTTCAGGAACTGGCAGACATTCTACTTCTATACCAGTGGGAGTACTCTTTTGAGGAACTGGAGGTGTAACTGGTTTCTGGTTTTCTTGTGTTCGATAACCCCGAAGAAAACTATTTAATTGGGAGTCAGTAACAGAAAGTTCACTCACTTTAAAACAAGAACCATTTCCTCCCAATAGTATTGGAGAAAGAAAAATTGGGCTTTCTGGAGTCCGGATGTCAACCTCACGTGGATTAGTACTTGGCTTCACAGTATCTACATTGTTAACTTCCAAATGATCTGTATTTGTCACTCCTGGAGAAAGTCGTTCACCAGGATAAGTATTGTGAATTCCATTCTGTAAAGAGTTCATTGAATTCTGTTTATCTAGGCTTTTTTGCATCATCCCTGTTGACAGGTTGGTGTCCTTAGTTAATTCTTCTTTGATATTTTCAGTTGTTATCTGTTGTATTATTTTCTCTGACTGAGTATCCAGATAGAAACTATCTTCAAAATCACAGAGAGCTAAACTTAAGTCAGAAGCATGATTATTTTTAGCTTTGTTTGTTGCACAAGTATCTTTTTTTTCTTGTATTCTACAGATATTTAGAAAATTCTCATGATGACCTCCTGATTCGCCAAATGCTCCAGAGGATAGAAGCAATCCACTGGTTATTTCAGTGCTGCTTATTTTATCTTCTAGTACCTGGAAAATATTTGACTTATTTTCCTCAGCATTAAATTTTATACTTTCATATTTGATAACATTTGAGTCTCTATTTACATAACTACTCACAAATGTCTTACAGGGCATTTGTCTCTCTAATATTTTTTTCTCTTTGGTGTATGTGTTTATCTGTTTATTAGAATGCTTTTCCAGGCACTGGTTAATGGGACGGATGTCATGGTCTTTCATATTAACGTACTGGTTTCTTGAGTCATTTTGTTTTAGTACTTTGTTTATTTTTTCTGTCTCAACAACAGCTAATTCTCTTCCACTTTCACTAACCACATTAGTACCTTGACAAGTCACCGATTTATTCTGGGGTTCTATGATAAAATGTTCCACAAGAATATCATTGGTTGTTTTTCTGCTTTGTGAACAACTTTGCTCTGCTTGTGATGGAATAGATGTTTTGCTATATTTTTCCTCAGCACAGAAAGATACATTCTTAGCATATGGCTCTGGACTCCTAAATTTCATATTCTTTTCATCTAAGGTAAATGAGTTTTCACAACAAGTGAGATTAGACATGCTCTGTTCTTGTAAATCAGTTCTATACATTCCAGTGTCTATCTTAGGGCTATTGTTTCTGGATGGATTCAGATGTTTTCTTTGTTTCCGGAATTGAAAGGCTGTACCCATCTTTTGTGAACTAAAATTCAAAGTTTCATTTTTTGTTTTTTCAGATGAAAGGGTCTCACCAACTTTCTTAGTGTTTGTTTTTCTCTCATTCACAGAGGTTCTTAGTTTCTCTTTATTTATATTCAAAGAAGCCCATTTTCTGGCTCTGGAAATGGAATATACCTGATGTTCTTGATCCCCATCCTGGAACTTATAACAAAAGGAATTTGTGTGCTCTCTTCTTTTATCTAAATCTTGTACTGTATTTAATGAATGCTTAACAGAAGAATCATGAACTAAGCTGCTACTGTTTTTCTTTGATGTTAATCTTTTACGAGAACGCTTAGTTTGGGGTTTAAGTGTATGTTCCTTTCCTTCTGACTCACTGCTAGGCAATGTCTGTGTATTAGATTTTAAAAGAGGATGTATACTCCATTGTACTCCCATTTCAATTAAGTCCTGCTGCAGAATCACATTGGCTTCTTCCACTATTAGAGCTGCCGCTTCCCTTTCAGTTAAACCTTTTCTTCCAGTCACCCAAATCGTTCGCATGTTCCGTCGTTCTTCAGCTGCTTCCTCTTCCTCATCCACTGCCTTTCGGGCACTATAAAAAAAAAATAGGAAAAGAAATACACTCATTCTTTCATACAATTAATATTTTTTTAAAGATTTATTTATTTATTAGTAGGAGAACTGGGGGAGTAGGCCAGAGGTGGGGACAGTGAGAGGATTAACCAGAGACAGAGCAGAACAGGTAGACTGATTGAAATACACTGCTGAGGGGAGCAGCGGGCGAGGCAGGAGAGGTCTGTGCCCTATGGGTCAGCTCCATGGCCAGGGATTGGAACTCAGGCCGCAGGCTGCAGTGGTGATAGCGCTGAGACTTAACCCTTAGACCACCAGGGAGATCCTGATACAACAAATATTTGATAAGCATCAACATAAGCTGTTCTTTGAACTAAAGAAATAGTGCTAAACGAAAGAAATAGTACTAAACCAATAGTACTGAACAAGAGGGAAATAAATCTGCTCCTATAAGACCTTATGTTTAAAATGCAATGTATATTAACTAGTACATAACCAGGCAATTCCCAAAAACAAAACAAAATTATACTGAAACATGAAAAAATATTCACCATCTCTCACATATAGAGAAATGCACATTAAAACTATGCTGAGATACGATTTCACATCTAGCATACTGGTAAAAACGAAAAACTCTAACAAGGGATTCTGTGGGCAAGGCTGTGGGGTAATAGGCTAGTGAGAAGCAACTTGGTAACTCCATTCTGCAAGGCAGTTTGTAATCTACATATGCATCTACTGTTTGAAAAATCATGCCTAGGAGCTTACTTTGAACATCAATATGAAAATTGATATGAATACACACATGTATAAGGTCATTCATTGAAGATTGTTGGTTATGGCAAATACTTGATCGTTTAAGACAATCTAAATGCTAGTTTTATAACACTTAGAAAACTAAAGCACTAAAAGGAAAGATGGCCAGTTGCCAAATACACCAGTTTCAATTCAGAAAATGAATATTATTACAATATTATATCTAATCTATATACATTACTCCAATTTCATCAATTATGTTCATTTTGTAATCCAACCTAGAATCAGGTGGTGCATTTAGTTGTCTATGTCTTCATGATACTTTTTAAAAAGTATCATAAAGAAGCAGCTCCTCAGTCTGTTTTTTATGACATTGATGTTTGAAAAGAATGCTATCCAATTATTTTGAGGAATGTGTCCCAATTTAGGTTTGTCTGGTGTTTCTTCATGATTAACTTCATGTTACATTTTTGGTAAGAAAACTCCAGAAGAAATGTTGTGTCTCAGTATGTCAAATGAGGACGCACATAATCAACAAAGGTTCTGGAATTTCAGAAGTGGCATAGTAATGGCAATAACAGCCTTAGCATAATACAGACGTGACTCCAAAATGTATTAAATATGTTAACACCTATTTTCTAATTAAGTTCTTAAAAACATGTACTGTCTTCAGAAGACTCGCTGGAAGAGTTAAATGTGATATGCAGTATGTTGTTACCATAGAGATACTCCCACACCTGAATTCTTTTTACCTCCAGAACCTGATATCAGTACATTTTTCTGAGTAAGAATGAATTTATTCAAAGATTCTGTGAAAAAAAATCAGAGGCTCTAGAGGAGATCAACACCTATAGAGTGGATTTAAAGCATATTCTAGGTAGACTTTAGCCAGAGGTACCACCCAGTCCTTCTTTAGTAGAGGTACAACCCAAAGTGAAAAAATTCAGACCTAGTTGCTCTTCTAGTCTGGGGTGACAGAGGCGGCCAAACAATGGGTACTCTTTAGGAACCTCTTCTGTAGGAGTCCTCTCTTGGGGTGCATACCTAAGGCTCCAGGTGATTCCATATTTCAAAACTTAGAGAGAAGTAGCTATGCCCTGACAGCTATGCTGGCTAAAATGTATGTTCCACCAAAGGCTGATGGAGCCGTATATGCTGGAACGCAGGAAGCAGAGCCCACAATGTAAGGTGGCCTTTGACTATGTCCCCATCCCCTCCCACATATATTACAATTTTCACAGTCTATGTTAGTCCTAAACTGAGAGAAAAAGAAGAAGCAGTGAACTAGGTATTACAGTTACATTTTAACCTAGACAAAATTTTAATATATGAAAACTGTTAATACCTGAAAGTACCTAAACAGAGGATCAGGATGAGATTCCTTGTAAGAGTGAGTTAAAAGAACAAATGGTTGAGAAAATAACTATTCTTTGATTATATGTCAAGTCCAGCCCATTCAATGAATTACACACACACACACACACACACACACACACACACACACACACCAAGGAATCCTGCTCCCACAAACTGTTTTTGAGGGATTAGTGTTCCAAAGAACATTCAGAATGGATATATATTACAATGCTCTTGCCTAAAGAAAGTCTAAGTTGAGCCCTGGGTATATAATGAAAATCAAAATCCATCAAAGCAGAAAGCATTGGTAACTCTTCTTTACTCAGTCTTTCTAGAAAAGAACTATGATACTTTCAGAAAAGACTGTTTGGTGGTGAAATATTTTTAAAATACACAAAATGAAAGTAATCCTCAAGGGGGAAAAAGTAGTCATAGCACTTCCATTTACACCAAGTATGTCATGATATTACCTAAGAGAAAATCATTTTAATACATTATCTACCTATTTACAGACATGATTTTTCATTTAATAACCCTACATGAACAGAAGTTTCTTACCTTTTAAAAGGCACAGCATTTTTCAGGACAGTCTCCACCTCAGCAATATTTGCCCTGGCAAGATCCGCCACCGTAAGAAAACCAGAAGCATAAAGGACCCTGGCTCGTTGTGCATTAAGTAAGGACACCCGGATCAGGTCACACAGCTCCCTTTGAATACCAAATGTAAGACGCTTCTGAAATTGGGAAAGTAGTAGTTCCATGTTGTGCCAGCCCAGGCGGTTGGAAAATACTGTAATCATCCCTAAAATATTCATAGAATACTTATTGAATTAACATTTCTTTATAGACAGTTTCTCCATTTTTATTTGCTATACTTTTGTTTCATTGTTGTTTCTTTCTCTCTCTAAAGAACTGTGAAGTTTAGCATCTGAGGATGTAAGTTAACAGGACAATAGACCATATTAAGGGCCAAATTGGCCATTTAATGTATGAACACATTAAATGTCACGTCAGTTATTCTTAATCGTGAACTTAACATTTTTAAAAAATTGATGCACAGCACATAAATATCACACAAAAGCCCTCACCCTAGTTCAATCCTCTCTCTTACAGTAAGTTCTTTTTTTTTTTTTTTTTTTTAAGGAAGAACTATTAAAAACAGGTAAGGAATTCTTCTCACGTAAACAAAAATAAGAGAGCTAATTTAAATATTTAAGTGTTAAGCAAATTACAAAGGGGGAAGCACCTATCATTTTTTCTTTGTGTGTTTTTTTTAATTTAAGCAACACTGGAATGTAACATTAGAGACAACAGCTTTCCCAACTCGACAGCTATATCCTCTGAATTAAATAGGCCAGAGCAGCCAAGTGGCAAGACATTACGAAAAGCGCTTCCCTATGAGCACATTAACTCTAGAGGCAATCTGAGATCTTTGATGCCAGTAAGTTGAAGCATAAGTCTCTCCCATCTTACCATACACTCCTCCCATCTTTCCCTCTATACTCTTACTTGCAGACACAATCACAAAGAAACCTCCTTCACATATAACCTGACAGCCCAGGGTTTTCTTCCTAAGGACATACAAGGATTTCTTGGTAAAATCCAACCCAGAACTTCCCTGTCTACCTAGCTTAGAGGATATGGGTTTAATTTTCTAAGATACCAGTGACTCCTTAAAGAAGGGATGATATTTAGAACAGTCAGACAGCAGTAGAAACCCTGCCCATTTGTAGCCTTCTCCTCAATAACAAGTACTAATCAATAACCTGATGAAAAAAGTGAGACCCTGTCTTACCAAAAGTCTGTGTCCATTTCTTTTTATGACAGACAAGAGGGAAAACAAGAATAAAAACAAAAAGGAGAGGGATGGTCAGCAGGTTGCTAAGAAATAACAGGGTCCAGACACTTAGCTGTCTTGCTTCTGGAGCAGTACATATAAACCCAAAGAAGCCACTGTTTTAGATGTTCTGACGAAGACAGGGACTCTAAGAAATTATCACTTGACAGGATCCCTTCACTTTGAGAGAAGTCTACAATAACGGAATTTGAAAAAAAGTAAATCTTAATTTGACCTCAAACCAGGGTCTGGAATAAATGTGGAAATGCTTGATTAACTGACCTGCATAAATAGCAGCTGACTGTTGTAAAGATTGCATCTGTCCACGACTGCATCCATATTTCCGATTAATTTCCTTTAAAGGAACTTCACTGATTAAATCTAATAGCACAAGACTGGTAAAGAACCTGGAAAGTAAATCACCAAAAGTATGGTTAGAGATCATTCATATCTACTATGAAAGTACAAAGCATATCGTGAAACAATTAAAAACCAAAAAGACAACAGAGTGTTTATAAACTCTAAAAAGAGTCCCAATGGGGGGGGGGGGGTGGCACAGCGGTTAAGCGCTGCGCTGTGGAGCTGTCGGCAGCGGCGACGCGAGTTCGACGCCCCGCCGGGAAGATTCCCACATGGCGTGGCAGACCTCTCCTGCCTCGCCCGCTGCTCCCCTCAGCAGTGTATTTCTGATCTGCCTGTTCTGCTCCCCACTCTGTCTCTGGTGAACCCTCTCGCCGCCCCACACCTCTGGCCTGTACCCCAGCTTGTATGTATTAAAAAAAAAAAAAAAGTCCCAATGGGACATAGAAATAGTGGACAAAGACTGGACTCAAGGTTTATAAAGTAAATTCTGACATACATTGGTAATTACTACAGCAGAAACTAGTATCTGTATAACAAAAAAAAATTCCTCCACTTTTAGCACTAATTTCAAGAAATAAGACTTGGTTCAAGTAAAGTAATAACATAAAATTTTAAAGAACAGTAAGTACACAGTTATATGATTATCTAATACTTTGATAAAATTATAGAATTATAAAAATAGTTTTGATTGGGAAGGGAACAGTATCACAAATAATCCAATAAATCTTTTTAAAAAAATGTATACTTGATTATGTTACAATACAATAGACTAGAGCTTTACTAAAAATAATTTCATTATGTCTTTAAAGAAGTTGAAAGCCTGTGCAATTTCCCCATCTGAATCTTTTAATTTCTTTTCCTTACTGTTAATGAATCACTTCTAAGGATGATACAAAGCATATCCTCAAATGAAGCCACAGGAAACTGGCAGTTCTGATTTACACATTATCTAAGGAAAGGAAGTAATTAAATGCTAAGGTCTTCATTCACAAAGGCTTCTAAACTATTAAGTTACAAGGAAAAATATCAATAAATTCAGTAAATACAGGAAATTGAGAATTTTTACTATAGTCAGCCAAAACTTTGATCTTTATGACAAAGTAACAATATACTGAACACTGAGGATAGTCCAGGCTCCTTGATCTTTACCTTTTATGAATAGCCATTTGCCGGTGCTGTCTCTCAGTTCTGGCTACTACTTTTCCTTTCACACAGTGAGCCAAGAACCTTTCTTCAACTCCCACTAGCTCTGCGACCCGTTTCATAGAAGTTGGCAACTTCTCCCATAAACAGAAATACTGATACCAATCAATAGTAATCCAATCCTCAAACATAGGTGTAACCTAAAGGAAGAAAGGTCAAAAGTCAGCTAAAACTACGACCAAATGTAAACTTTATAGTAAAAACAAAAGTCCTACTATTAGAAAAATTTCAAAATGTGGTAATACCTCATTTACCTCATTTACATGGAAACTTCAAAACAAATCACACAGTGAGGTTAGTGACAAGAGAATAAACAGCAAATTTAATTGGGGACCATAATCAGAATGAAAAAATCAATACACAGAAAGGTGCTAAGAAGGAAAAGCCAGACTGAGACAAGAGACAGCAGCAGCAAGAGGAAGGTCTAGACCAGTCAAACATCCCCTGCAGGACAATTACACTGTCTAGTACTCTAGGAGAACCACTGGCACTAGCAACCGCTCACAGAACTATGAACAGATTGGCACCTTCACCTCTAGGGACCAGTCCTGAAGGCTAGACAGCCACATGATACGTCCCAAGGGAGATAACAGGCCAGTGATGTCCATCTCTTCAAAGAAGGAATTAAACTATGTGGGAGGATGACCAAATGGGAGGATCATCCCACTATGGAAGGGCTTGACATCCCACTGACAGGAGAATCTCATCCTGGCCACACTGGGGGGACAGTTCATGGTTGAGAAGTGATCTGTGGGGCTGGGGTCTCTGTCAGATTTGAGGACATTCTTTCAATATGGAATAAAACAAACAGCAACCAAGCAACCAAAGAATGAGTCTGCCATATGCTTTAGCAAGTGCTTAAGCTATCCCCCAACACCATTATGGAATACAAACTCACACCAGCCACATCAAGGACAATTCCAAGTTTTGAAATGCAAAGATAATATTGTGAAAGTATACAAGCTGGCAATAATTCTTTTCTGTATGTCTATGCTGGTCCAAAATGGATGAGAGGTCTCTAGAATATTCCTCCATCTGCTCACTGAAGGGATATCTATAAGCTCCTTTTGCATTCATTCGTGGAGGAAGGGGTTACACTACATAATCCTCAAACATTGCTAACTTTATAAAATGGAAAATGTGACTTTGTAGTAAGCAAATTCTTCTTTTTTAAAGGGGTTCTGTGGAGGGAATTCAATCTTTTGTTTTGCTATGTGCCACCCAGGTGCATCTTGGCAGTTCTGCTGTACTCTTCTCTGCACACAGAGGGTATCATGAGCAGAAATATAAGCCAGACCTACCAACTGAGAATTATGAATATTACGAATGTCTGTGTATCCAAGAAAAAACAGCTTTTTTTGTCGGACAGTAGCTGTTATGATCTTTTTGCTCTGCCACTAAATTATTGGAATATTTTGTTTCAAAACAAAACAAACAAACAAAAAAACAAACGCCAGGCCTCCCTGATGGCGCAAGGGGTTAAGTCTCAGCACTATGAAGCTATCGGCAGCCATGGCAGCACGAGTTCGATCCCCAGCCAGGGGGCTTCCCATATGGCACAGCAGACCTCTCCTGTCTCACCCTCTGTTCCCCTCAGCAGTGTATTTCAGTAGATCTGCCTGTTCTGTTCCCCACTCTGTGTCTGGTGAATCCTCTCAAACCGCCCCCAGCCCCCAACTTCTGGCCTGCAGCCCAACTCTCATATGCAAAAATATATAAATCTTTAAAAAAAAAAAAACCTCACAGCCAAGGCAAAATTAAAAGAGGCCACTAAGATTACAAAATAGACCTACAAAATCCAAGAATTTTAACCATAGATACTTCAGTATCAATATTCTGATATTCATTACAATCTTAAGTATTTTATATTTTTTTCAAGAAAACAGAAAAAGGGAAAGGAAGGAAGAATCAATATTCATATCTGCCACATAATCTAAATGTCTAAGACTCAAGCTGTAGTTGCTAGAAAGCCCAGAATAAAAGTTAGCCATTGCAACCACACATGACTTAATGATGTACCCGTTATGTGGTAACCTTTGTTTTGAGTTTTACGTATGATCTTAGCTTTAATTTCCTGATATATCATTGTCCTTTGTTATTGTCTTATATATTGTAAAATAACATGCTTTTTTATACGTCACCTCAAATCCTTGAAAGAAGGTTGAAGAAAATAGATAGGTAGGCAAATAGAGTAAAAGGTGACTAAACACTTAGGTCATTACTTTAAAAAAAAAAAACCTGTTTTACCTTTATTCCCCTACAACAACCCTTGTCAAGGAAAATAGACAAGATGTTCCCTTAAAGTATCTTTGATGATCAAAGTTCTATAAATGTAATTATTCATTATTTTCACAAATAGCAAAGAAAACAGAACTTACCAGATAGACAATATGCAGATCATTCTCTAAAACAAAGCTCTTCATTGCTCTTTGGAGGTCAGCAAAAATGTCTAAAGTATCAGTTGGAGAGAGTGAGGAAGAAAGGGTTGCTGAGCCAAGATGTGTTGGATGGTACATTCTTCCTGGTTTGGGAGTGGTGTGGGTAAATAAAGGAACAAATGTTAAAAATAAAAAAATTAAAAAAACACTGTATTTTTTATTTTATTTTTTAAAATTTATATCCTTTACATTATTGTGTATCCCCCGTAGGTTTCCCACCACCAGTTCACCCGTGAAGCATCACCATAGTCCTTTGTGCTCTTTTCTCCCCTACTTTGGTCCCTCTTCCTTTCCCTCCCCTGTAGAATGTCTCTTATTTTTGGTTGCTGCTAGTTTTTGTTTTTCTTTTTGTTCTGTGTGCTATTTTTTCCTCCTATTCTCTCATTTGGCTCCCCTATATTCCTCCTATAAGTGTAACCATCCGATATTTTTCTTTTTCCTATCGGCTTATTTCGTTGAGCATGATCCCTTCTAGCTCCATCCATGTTGCTGCAAATTGTATTAGTTTATCACTTTTGGTCACTGAATAGTATTCCATTGTGCACATGTACACATCTTCTTGATACAGTCATCAATTTTTGGGCATTTGGGTTGTTTCCGTATTTTAGCTATTGTAAATAGTGCTGCAATAAACACAAGTATGCATGTGATCTTTTGGATTAATGTTTTTGTGTCCTTTGGATATATTCCTGGGAGTGGAATTGCTGGGTCATATGGAAGCTCCATTTTTAGTTGTTTGAGGAACTACCATACAGCTTTCCATAGAGGCTGGACCAGTTTGCATTCCCACCAACAGTGTCTATATTTTGTAATTAACCTTTGAGACTACTAAATTTTACAAACAGAATCTTGCCCAATGTATGGATATTTGTGAGCACACTCTACTAATTGTCTGATGTTGCTTCAATACTGACTTAGCAAAAATGAGCTGATAGACTGCTTGAAAAATCAGTTTCTTTTTACATGATATGAAAAGTTAATTTTCATTTTAGTAAGCAGTCTTAAAAATGAAAAAGTGCGGGCCTCCCTGGTGGCGCAACAGGTTAGGCGCAGTGCTGTGGAGCTGTCGGTGGCTACAAAGTGAGTTCAATGGCCAGCCGGGGAGATTCCCAAATGGCGCAGCAGACCTCTCCTGCCTCGCCTGCTGCTCCCCTCAGCAGTGTATTTTGGTTGATCTGCCTGTTCTGCTCCCCGCTCTGTCTCTGGCAAACCCTCTCACTGCCCCATACCTCTGGCCTGCACCCCAGCTCTTGTATGCAAAAATAAATAAATCTCTCAAAAAAAAGTTTAAAAATGATGAAAAAGTGAATAAATTATAACTAAGAAGTAATATTTACCTTCTACTCCATCACTAGCTTCGGTAATCTGGATGAATTCATTTTCTAGCAGCCACATTACACAGGCCTCAATTGCTCCAGGTTGATTCACATCTTGATTTTTTTTAATTTCCTGCTTCCTTTCTTTCATACTTGTAGCCAAAAATGTGCAAGAGGCATAAGTTTGCATATCTTGTGATGTATTTGCCACTCCACCAACTATTATCTGAGAGAAAAAGTTTGAAATTTCCTGTAACTTTTTAATAAAGACATGCAGGGGCTCATGATATAAAGAAATGATTTGGCTCTAAGCATCTTAATGTACAGACTCTTTATTAAAACTCTTCCATCATCACTCATATAGGTAATAACAACTGATAACATGAAAAGTTTTCTTTAAAAGTAGATAGGACATTTTCTCATAAATGAAATCAATGAATATTTATCTGAAATGCAGGAAATAATGACAAACATAAGGGTGGTATTTATGGCTAATAACCATGAACCAAATCAAATCTTATCATCCTGCCTTCTCAAATATGTGGGCACTTAGAAATGATGGACTACACTTTCCACCCAAGTATGGGGTAGTAGTAGGTGTAGAAAAAATGAATGTGTCTTGTGGATATCATATCCCCACAGCTGGTATATTACACTTATTACTAACTTGTCTGTTGCCATCATTCATTTAATATAAATTAAAAACAATCCAAGCCACCCTGAACAGAGCCATCACATTTTTTACTAAGCAAATAATAGAGGTTTATAAAGATTTATTCAATATTAACGTATTTTGGTTATTTCCAGTTTATTACAATAATAGTGCTATAAAAAAACCTTCTTGCATATTTTATTTGGTATAACTTCAGAAATAGCACAGATAAAATTCTAGATGTAAATCTGATGTATAAATGGCTATGTACATTTTGCTTTTTATTCTAGTAGGTAGGCAAAAAAATTTGACTTAGTAGGAAATCAAAAAACAGTTTCACAGTCTGTGAGACTGTCTACTTTTCATACCCTTACTAATCCTATATAGTCAATTATCTACTTTTTTTTTTCCAAAATGAGACCTAAAGGGGAACAAGTTAAGAATATGAGTACAGGGACCAGTATTCCCCACACCAATACTGAAACTAGCATGAAGGCATGCTAGTATAGGAATAGAAAACTTTTCTAGATAAATATATGAAACATCTAAAGGAGTTACCTTGAGGATCTGAGCAAAAGTTTTCATTTTTCACTTGAATCTTTCCCTGTTATATGAAACTTCTAACCTTATATATTTGTAATTTGAGTTTAATGTCAACATGTAATATCTGAAGTGAGGAACTAGGGTCCATTTTTATCACCTGTTTCATAAATTCAGAAAATAAAAAATAGCTAAAAATAAAAAGAACTATCTGGCATTTGGGTTTTAAATCCACTTTTGAAATTAATATAGCACTAGTTCTAAAACTCAAGCAAATAAGGGCCTCCCTGGTGGCGCAACGGGTTAAGCACAGCACTATGAAGCTATCCAGAGCCACTGTAGCACGAGTTCAATACCCAGCCAGGGAGATTCCCACATGGTGCAGCAGACCTCTCCTGCCTCGCCCACTGCTCCCCTCAGCAGTGTATTTCAGTTGATCTGCCTATTCTGCTCCCCATTCTGTCTCTGGTGAATCCCCTCACCCCCCACACCTCTGGCCTACACCCCAGCTTATATGCATAAATAAATAAATCTTTAAAAAAAGAAAAACTCTAGAAAATAACTATATAAAACAAAGATATAGATTTGGGAAGCTATAAATATAATAATCTCATAAAGAAACACAAAACTAAGATTGTTCATAAAGTTTACCATTGTACCCTAGATATAAGAGAACAAATGGTAATTTAACAAACCCTCTCTTACCTCCAGAATAGCTCGAATCATGCTAGCAGTGACTTCATCTCCTTCTTGTCTTCTTAGACAACTGCGAACAGGTTTTAGAGATCCCTGAAGTAGAGCTATGCCTTTTGATTTCTCAGAGTTCTTACAAACTAAGATGCTCTCACCTATAACCAAAAACAAATAAAACATCACTAGCAAAAATCCCAACACATTTCCAAAAGATGTGGCTAAAGAGAATTTAAATTATCATATTTATCTAAAAGGAGATAACAGTGACAGTGTATTTTTTAAGATTTATTTTTGTTTATTTATGCATACAAGAACTGGGGTATAGGCCAGAGGTGCAGGGTGTGAGAGGATTCACCAGAGACAGAGTGGGGAGCAGAACAGGCAGGTCTACTAAAATACACTGCTGAGGGGAGCAGCAGGCAAGACAGGAGAGGTCTGCTGGGCCATGTGGGTTGGCTCCCTGGCTGGGGATTGAACTGTGCTGCAGTGGCTGCCATAGCTTCACAGTGCTGAGATTTAATCCCTTGCACCACCAGAGAGGCCCCTGACAGTGGTTGTTATGGTCATAGAATTATCACTAACATTTTTATTTTCTGAACTTCGGGTTGAAGGAAATTATTGAAGAGAAATATTATGTACAGCTTCTGGAATGTGCCCTTGCAAGGGAATATGCTCTTTGCTTTTCCATCTCTTCTTCCACAAAAAGATGGAAAGACATCCCTGCTCATGGATTGGAAGAATCAACATCATCAAAATGGCCATCCTACCAAAAGCAATCTACAGATTCAATGCAATTCCGATAAAAATCTCAATGACATTCTTCAAAGAAATAGAACGGATATTGAAGGAATTCATATGGAACCACAAAAAACCTCGAATAGCTAAAGGTATCCTGACTAAAAAGAAGATGAATGGAGGGATTACATTCCCTGACTTCAAACTTTACTACAAAGCCATAATAATTAAAACAGCTTGATACTGGAGCAAAAACAGACACAAGGACCAATGGAACCGAATAGAAAACCCAGAAATAAAACCACATATTTATGGACAACTAATCTTCGACAAAGGAGCAAAGAATATGCAATGGAACAAGATTAATTTGTTCAATAAATGGTGTTGGGAGAACTGGACTGCTACATGCAAAAAAAATGAAGCTAGACCACTACCTCACACCATGCACAAAAACCAACTCAAAATGGATAAAAGACCTGGAGATAAGACCTCAAACCATAAAGTTTATAGAAGAAAAAATAGGCAAAACTCTACATGACATACATCTCAGCAAAATCTTTAAA